>WUAP02121330.1:0-16043 GCA_015163945.2 Stichodactyla helianthus | reverse complement strand
CGGGGCCTTCTCTTCATGCTATTTTTAGAATGGCAGATAACCCTGGGGATGAGTTTCTCTAGTTCCCAGTGTGTTCTAGGTAATTTTCAAGATGGCATACGTTCGGGATCTTTCATTATAAAATAAATTCGAAAATAGTCCTTGAAAACCCCCAAAAAGTCCTTGAAAAGTCCTTGAAAAGTCCTGGAATTTTTTCCTTTAACTTCTGTATGAACCATGTAAGGAGCAAAACTAAAGAGATTTTTTGGAGCTCAAACAGTTAGTTACTGGAAATCCTTAATAGTTCTGATTAGAAAATGCAGAAAATGTGGAAACTATAGGTGTCCAGTGTAGTAGAAAAACTACATGTAAGTCAGTGGCCCTGTGCTTCAGCATATAATTTTGTGGGGTTTGTTGGACAAAATGAGATCAGGTTATGGATGGCATGTCATCTGATATTAATTCTGCCATTACTGTGTCTTGTACCTGCAGGCTATTGTTGATTTGATGGAAGTTCTTGAGCAACGTAAACATGAAGCTATTTTATTCACTTTTAAACAGGTGCATGTATATTCACATTCATCATTTATAAGTTTTAAAATATGTAATTTAACTGCTTTAAGCACCAATTCTGGTCTCAAAATAGTTGAGAAAAGGGTCAATCTTTCTTGTCAAATAACATCATAATAACAACCACTTCAAATTAATACATTACTCTATCTTGTCCAGGTTTCTAAGTATTTTAGTGAGGTATTTGAAAAACTTGTTCACCATGGTAAGGGTACATTGGTAATGAAGACAGACCCTGTGGAAGCAGTTCAGGTAATATGAATATAATATTCTCTTTTGTTGGCATACTCAATCATCACTATTCCTGTGTTGTATATTGTTATAATATACTTTTTTAGAGTAAGAATGTCTTGTATGATTTGTACTTTTTTGTTTTTTAGGATGATGAAGATAGCCAAAGTCAAAGCCAAGGATCTTCCCAGCGATCTGTTCCTCTGGTTGATCAGTTCACTGGTGTAGCTATTAAGGTATTTTTACCTACAAGAAACCACAATCAGGATAATGCTAATTCATTCTTACTTATAATTATTATCTGTTCACTTCTCAACCATAATCCAGAATTTTTCTGCTTTTTTGCCACCTAGTATTACCAGTATTTTTTATCACAGTATTCATTCATTCATTCGTTCATTTTCACCTTAATTTATTCAATTAATAACGAATAATCAGATGTCATAACATAAACATGTTACACAGGAATCCCAATACTACATCACCTAATCATAAATCAGTATTTTTTGGCCTTATTTTCTTGCACCAAGACAACCAAGACATCCAATACCAATAGTTCTGCCTTCTATTATTAGTCAATTTGAAGATAAAATTTTCCATTTTCCCAACCATCTCATCTCTTATTTACCATGCTAGGTATCATTTAGTGGCAAATCTGCGGAGACACGTGAAATGAACCAGCTATCAGGAGGACAGAAGTCCCTGGTGGCTCTTGCACTCATCTTTGCTATACAGAAGTGTGACCCAGCACCATTTTATTTATTTGATGAAATTGATCAAGCACTTGACCCTCAGTTCAGGAAAGCTGTTGCAGGTGAGTTGGATGACGAGCTGTTGGCTAGTCCAGATTCTTTGTACAGCTTACTGAAGAGTATTCACTTACTCAAAAGAAATTTCAATGTCCTGGGTGTCTTCCGAAAATTGACCATTGTCCAGGGAGGTAAAGAGAGCAGAAATCTGGGGGGGGGGGGTCTTTCAACTGGGAGATGGGAGGCGGTAACAAAATTACATGCATTTAGAAGGGAACACTTCTACCAGGCCAACCACCCTTTATCCCTAACAACCTGTATTTAAATAATAACATTTTCTGCTGTCTGAGAGTAATTTTTATTCCATTGCAGAGATGATCCGTCACTTAGCAAACAAAGCACAGTTTATAACCACAACATTTCGACCTGAACTCCTGGATTCAGCTGACAAGTTCTATGGGGTTAAATTCCGTAACAAAGTCAGCCACATTGATGCAATTACCATAGAACAAGCTAAAGACTTTATTGAAGATGATGAACAGGGCAAGTAAAGTCTGAATGATGAAGACACAAGTTAAGTTCTAGACCCATGTTGTGTATACAAGTACAGAAGAATATTATACTGGCTTGAGATACTGTGCAGTGGGTTATACACTGCTGTCAAATGGCAGGATGTACATAATTATGTAGCCTTGGTTTGTTTTCTGCCATCCGGCCTTGCTGAAATTAAGATATAAGATAAATTTTGGCACAAAAAATGAAAACAAGGGGCGGTAATATGAACCCAATAGAGAAACAATCTTTACTGTAAGAAAGACATTCAAGCTGGTATCAAGGCCAACTCAAAAACACTTTTCTGTGAAAAGTGCTTGTTTATTGCTATACATGCACTCAAAATCCATTGGTGGACATTGATAAGTGTTATACAAAGAATCTTCAGTTATCATTGTCTACCAAATAAAGCAAATCTGACTAATGCAGCCATGAAAAACATGGAAAACAATCAAAGAAAAACTAGGCAATTTGCTTCAAATCTCTTTCCTTGCTCAGGAGAGTGCAAAAGAAACTTAGTTTTATGTTCACTGTAATTTGCAGGCATGGGATTTTTTATAACTTAATATTTCATGTTGGCCAGCAACTGTTGACATGAAAGAATATTAAAATTTTTTTTGTTCTTGCCTCCTGCAGAAAAAAATGATAATGCCATTAGTAATTCAGCACACTTTGTTAAAATGAGTTGCTTCCAAAAAAACCTTGTTGTGGGGTTTGTAATTAATGCAATGGTAATGTACTAATTAGCTCAGTCTAGAACAGCGTTGAGGTAAAATGATATCATGTTAACTTTCTAAAAAGATACTCAGGCATAGCAAAATCCAAGTGCTTTCTTGTTTATCGGTGTTTGGTTTTTCATTTTCTGAACAAGCCCTAATTTGTATAAAGTTCTAGTTTCATTTAACTATCTTTTGAAAGAAAAACATTAAAAACTGTTGTACAAAATAAAGGTTTCAGCTTGTCCACGACTCTTTATAGCTATTTCAAAAAAGGTTGATGAGGCAAATGGTGATCAGTGATTGAAGATTAACAATGTCTGGGAATGATCTTTGCTGAATGGTACAGGTATTTAAGAAATTAAGTATGAAGAAGGTCTTATTGCTCCACAGTCCTTTTTATTTTATGCACATGCCAATCACTGATTGCTGTTTGCTGTTCGCCCTGTCAACCTTTTTGAAATAGCTGTCTACTATCAGGTAAGCATCGCAGGGGAACATCTTGGGACAGAATGTTATCAGAATATACATGATAATAAAAGCTAAATTGTTGTGAAGTTTGAGGAGGGATTATTGCACTATAGGTGGGCATACTGTTTCTAAACATTGTCACTGTAATGTTAATGTCCAACCATTTGAACATATAGGTTTTGTCACATTGCTTTGTTTGATGATCCAATGGATTATTGGTTGGCAGTTTGAATGACAATTAACCAAAACAAAATATATCATTGTACACCCACTTATACATGCAACTCAGAATACCTAAAAGGGGAGGAAATATAAGAAAGAAAGGAAAATAGAAAAATTAGAAATGCTAAAAAGTGAAAAATATGTAAATGAAAAAAAGAAATTTGATCATTAATTTATTAACTTTTTTTTTTCAAAAACCCTATAAAATTCAGACCTTGAAAATACTTACAATATTGACTATGGACTATGATCAATATTGGTGGAGTTAGTTTGTTCTCAGCCAGTTGATTGATTGACACTCATCTACTAGAATGTGGTCACTACATACACAACTTTTAGTTATTTGGCTAAAAATGCATGTCCAAGTAGAATACAACACAATGTATTGTCGTCTTTTTTCTTCTCTTCTCTTCCATTATATTTTTAGTGTATAGTCTTTTTCTGTCATTGTAATGATGATTGGATGTGAATTTACTCCCAGTTACTCTAATTTGTTTTTACCCAAATGCATATAGCTGCCTCCCTCATTAGCCTATCCAAACAATCTAGTGCCTGTAATAACGTGCAAGGAAAATGAAAGATAACACTAATAATTTCATTTGAATATTAAAGTTCATTTGTATAATTTTATGTGATTGGAAATATTAAATAGACTATATCTGATAGGTAAAGAATTTGTCCACCATGTGGTTATAGTTCATTGTCAAGTGTTGTGTTATGTTCTTTGCACCAAGAGCTGCAGCACCAACAGCGCAGGTCTCTGTCAGCTTGCACAGTGTAAAGGACTTGATTAACTTGGGCTCTCCCTCTTTTATTGCTTGAGTAAATCCTGTCAATGATAGTAAAAGTTGTCACACACTAGGAAGCAGGGACACTAAGTGTCATCAGGGTCCACATGACTGGAATTCAAAGTCCCTTGAGGTTATGAATTATTAGTGAGTTTGAGAACATGACATCAAACATTTCTGTGTTTGTAAGGATGGGTTTGAAGATGTTTCAAAATTTGTTCAACAATAATCTATATTTCTGATTACCTTCTTTAAGAAGTTCCCAACTCTTCCACACTGATCCAACACATACTACATGCAGACCTCCTGGCCTTTCTAAAAGTGACTAAAGAAAATCCATGGAAATTAATCACTGCTATTATCTAATGAATTTATATTTAAATGTATCCACAAATTGCAACATTATGGAAAATGCACACAAAAGGCCATAGTCATCTATCCCTCCAGAAGATAAAGTGGAATTTTTCCTGCAATTTTCTAGTCATCCTTACACTCATAATTTGAGTAAATATAGATCTATGTTTACCTTATCCATTTTGGGTGCTAGGGCTACTATGTGCTTTCCAAGGTCAAAACCAGCCAACTTGAAAATGTGTTTACATAATGGATCATTATCAACTAGTGCACCTTTATAAATAAAGTAGAAATACATATGCTTGGAGGTTCATTACAATCAAGGTAACATGCATGGGAACAGGGCTGTGGTGTGTGCAGCTAATGTATTGTCTCTTGGCAACTACACTTTTTTGTGTCTACTTGTCTGTTAGACTTTTAACTATTAGCTTCTGTTTCACGGGATAAGTGCCATCACTCAAGTATTCATGCCTACCATCAGCGACAACTTTACAAAATTTTGCAAACTCTGATTTGTCAAAGTGCTGATAGGCATGTGCAAGGAGCCCATACTTGTCTTCAATCTAAAGACAAAAAGAAAGCACTGTTTATAAATTATCAACTCTAATAATCAAAACAAAACCCTCAGAATGATACAAATAAAGTTACAGACATGATTGGCAAAGTCTTCAACAGTTTTTCCTTATAAATTTTATGCTGGAGACATGAATGTGTTTACCTTGAAGAAGTTAAACATTGCTTGTTTTACATATGTGATGTCTAAAGGAGCAGGAACTAAGCCATCATCAGCATCAAACACAGTTTTAATAGCTTTATGTGCAATCCAATATGCTATGAATAGAAGGGAAATTAAAAGAATGAATGAAGGAGTGGCTGACTAGATTCCAGACTGGACTCATTGACTTTTAATGACTGACAGTCACAAAAATGGACAGCCCAACTGAATGACTGTCCACACTGACAACTGACTGACTGTCCAATGTATAGACAGTGGCCAGAGCATGCCATCTTTTCTATGTTTTCTGATGTTAATAAAATAAGACCCTATAAGGGGTATTGAGGGTGACTTGCATTAAGCCAATAACATACATACCACCTCCTTCATCACCCAGTAGATGACCCCATCCTCCGCAATGAAATGTCTCTCCATTGGGGTTCAATAACTGACAGTTAGAGCCTGTACCAGCAATAAGTACAACACCACCTGCAAAAGAAAATGGGTATTTGATTAATTTATTACTTATCACTGAAGTAGGCCGTGGGAATCATAATATTTGCTGTGACCTATTTGGGTCTGCATAAATCATAGATACATCTCTCAACAGGGGGATAACCTACATATACATGTACTACATACCCAAGTCAGATGCAGTTGATATTGCTCCAAGTGTATCCACACACATGTAATAATTCATACTACAGTTAGGATACACAGATTGCATTGTTGCAACTGCCTCATCTTGCTGCTTTTTCTGCTCTAAGCCACTCAAAGAAAGTCCCTAAAATCAGAGTAAAAGAACCATCATGTTCAAATCATGTTTTATGGTGCATGACTTATGCTCTTTAGCCAAGAAAAAATTGAGTACTTACCAGTGATAAAAGCTTCGTTGTCACAGCAATTTCTGCACTTCTTTTAGCATCTTCTACCATTTGATTTACTCTCTTTAAACACTCATCCATTCCAATCAGCTAAAAGGCATAAAACATGTTCTTTAAAGTGTCTATAACCCTTCTGATGATATTCTCAGTATTGATTCTACATGGGGTAAGTTGTTCGATGACTAAAAACATTTTTATAGTTTGAGTGCAGCTTCTTTAAGTTATAAAGGTTTATTCCTGCCACATGCTTATAGATCTTATATTACACCAGTGAGTGTAAGCCCCTGCCCTCAACCCAGGCATGACCAGGGACTTGGAATTCAACACCTATAAAATCGGAAAATGCCATCACCCCAGAGGAATGTTGCTGATTCAATGCCCATACATATTCCCCTTTCTTGGCAGTTTAAATTTGGCAAAAAAACGGACCTCCCTCTGCTGGCGGTGCTTCAAGATGAAGTGAATGGTAGGTAAATACCCCGGCACTCCCCCGGTCGTGCCCGGGTTAGCGAAGGGCGCGGGGGGGGCGGGATGGCAGTTACAATGAATGGTGCATAAGCTGTCACCAAACAATTTCATCCTTTTCTATAATATTTCAAATGACACAATAAAATTATTATGCATACTATGTTTTATTACTAAATACACCACTATAGTCATGGTATAACGTTTACAGGGTGAAATTAACTACGATCCTCACCCAGTGATTGGTTCCTTTGCCTGTGCTTCGACCAACGATCTTCCCGTCCTGGGACAGGATAACTGCCGTAGAATGAGTCCCTCCACTGAAATACCACACAATATCGTTAAGAAAATGCAATATTATTGAGTTTATGGAGAATTATTACGAGTTTTTACCCTTCGATTCCGCCAAAGTAAAATTGACTAGAATCCGCCATGTTGCATTAACAGTAGCCGAGGCCCCCTCGCTGTTGTCAGACATAGGAAGACCAATATTACGAAAAATTCCAAATATTTTCGGGAATATTTGCTTTTGCATAAATTTCAGTATATCTTTTAAAGTTCGAAAATTGCATGACGCATAATATTTTGAAGCATTGTTTTATTTTCGAATTTGAAAAAGCTACAAATATATTAAATTCTTACGAAAATGTACACTGTACTAAAATGGCTTCCAAAGCACTATGGATGATGCATGTTCTCTTCAATTTTGATTGGTTCAGAACGAAAGCCATTAGAAAGCTTCCTATTCAGTCATTACCGGGTTTTTCAGCCTTCCTGAGACATTTTAAAACATTTTCCTCTTCTGTTTGTTATTTTTCGTACCGCAATCTTTAAAATATCATCCGCCATCTTTCATCTTAGAGATAGATAGTTCTTGTAGCCCTAAGCCTTCGTCTACAATATAATAAACAATAACAGCGCATATATTTTTAATCTTTAACTGACCATGGCCTTGGTATTCCTCAAACCTTAATTTAAGTGAATGCCTAATGATAATAATAATAATACCAATACTTATAAAAATGGCGCCTTCGAGACCCACCAGGCCACAGTTGAAGATACATAGTTTTGATTTTATCCGAAAATTCTCGTAGTTTATTCCTACCATTTTGAATTTGAATATATCGTTATGCGCCTCGAGGTCGGAAAACTTAAAAACAATTTGCATAGACTAGCAGTAGCTCAAAAAGCAGCTGCTACTTAGCTAGCGTTTATGATAAGGATTTAATTCTTAGCGAATGCGCACTCGGTCAGCGACTCAAACCATCTGTAGAACGCCTGGCAAAATAGGAAATAGAAGCACGAGGAACGTTGTCAAAAGATGGCAGCAGCGCAAAATATTCTCGAGCAGTTCCAACCCGAAGAGACAAAGCGGTTAGAAGATGCGTTCAGAGAAAGTCACCACCCAGATACCCTCTCGATGTCGTTCCTTGCCGCTGAAATAGGAGTTCCTAATGATCAAGTACAGGTAAAAAACAGCAATAAATGCTGCTTTCACTGCAATACTTCCTTGTTAAAACCAGTTTTGTTCAAAGTATTGAAGGCCCAAAGTTCTTGTTTTGACCTTTATTTCGACTGTCACTATTATTCGTCGGTTTTTACGCAGACTTATCATATTTTAATATTTTCTTATTTAGTTCGGGATTTTGAGAGGATTTTACAGTAGAACTTCAGTTCATTGAATTTGTTTGACAAAAGATTACAAATGTAAACGACTGGTTGACTCCGAATCCGAAAGACGCGTCTTTTTGAGTCCGGCGGCTGATATTGAACCGGGTATTGAAAAACCAAGATTCCATTGCTCAAAACTGTCAAAGAAAACAGCGAATATACAGGCCTAAACAAGACGTGTGATAAAGACTATATCTTTTCAAGTTGAAATCGTGTGTACAAGTTGAAAGAGACGGGGGGTTTATGTAGGCCTATTGTTCTAAAGATATAAGAGACTGATTTCACCGCTAATTTTTCTAGAAACTCGCTCATAATTTAGCCTGTTTTTAGGGCATCTAATACATTGAAAAACAAATGAATAAATAACGAGTTTTACTGTCTTTTAATTTTTAGAAATGGTTTGAGGCAAGGCTTCTAAAGTGGAGGAAGGATGAAGGATTTGCACCGATTGCCGAAAGAGCAGCGTTCCTAACCAAGTCCAAAAACGCTAACGAAAATAAATAGCGTTGGCTATGAAAGATTCTTTGTTTTTAATTTTTGAATTCAATCTTCGAAAATTCTAAACATTCTGACACAAAAACAATGCCAATTTGAAAAACTAAATAAATGATAACCCTTATATCTACGAATTTCAGTGGACAGTAAAAAGCCTATACACAAAATCGTGAAAAGTAGGAAAAGAGATGATTTTTATCGAATTTTGTATAGCAAAGAATATATAATTAAAAAAGTACAATACAAATGTTATCAGTAGAATGCTCCATGCATGGCGCCTTTAAAATGATTTTTTATTTGATAATTTTGCGGTTCTCTAAAAACCACGAAACTACTTGAAGAAATTTAATTCGAAAGTCGAATGACGTCACATGAGGACTTCTCGGAGTGACATGACGATGACTATGATATTAAGTTAATTGAAAAACAAGTGATTAAAATATAAAGTAAATGGCACTGAGCTATTTATTTATTTCTGTTAGATAAATTTTTGATTCAATGCAGGTTTTTGTTCCTCATGTTTTTGTCGAAATTTTGTCTTGAATCAAAAAGGACAGACACGCTAGAAAACATAGCGATGAAAATGAGTTTATAAGGAATAGCCTGAGAAAACAGCGGTAATTTAGATTCATCTATTCCTTCATTCATATTCCTTCATTCATATTTGTGTTGCCGTTTCTATCATTTTTTTGTTTTGCTTTTGTTTACTTTATTTTCTTTTATTTTCTTTTATCTTTTTTTTTTTTTTTTCTCTCTTTTTCAACTATTTATCAAGACACAACAAAGTATGCTTGGGCTACCTGTGTTAAGTCTTTCCATTGATTAAAAATACCGCTAACCTTCTCACAGTACATTAACTACTCTGTTCCTTTTAGGACAATATTGTTTTTTCCTCCCATTTTCATTATTTTTTTATTTTATATTTTCTGATTATTGGTAGTAAAGTTTGGGAAAAGCCCGCAATGGTCCCAGACTCCTGTCGACCAAGCGTTAAGTCCGAACAGCATTTTGGGGGGATGTTATTGATCGCATGGTCGGTACTTCATATATTACCCCGCGAAGTGGCACTAAACTGACTTGGTGATGTTGGTGTAGTATACTTCTCAGTTCATGTCTCTTCTACCCTTTTCTTGCCTATTTTCGCTATAGTGACACGTAGTGTTCTGTAGTATTTTGTAGAATTTTCGCAGTTCTATAAGATTTTGAAGTCCCATGGTAGCTGTGGTTCTGTGGTTCTGTAGTCCTGTAGTACCTGTAGTTCTGCAGTACCTGTAGTCACTGTAGTCCTGTAGTTCTGTAGTCCCATAGTACCAGTAGTCCTGTAGTTCTGTAGTCCTAAAGTACCTGTAGTTCTGTAGTCACTGTAGTCCTGTAGTTCTGTAGTCCCATAGTATCTGTAGATATGTAGTATTGTAGTACTTGTAGTTCTGTAGTATCTGTAATATCTGTAGTCCTGTAGTTCCATAGTAACTTTAGTACTGTAGTTCTGTAGTCTACACATTCTATGGGACTACAGAACTACAGAACTACAGGTACTTTAGGACTACAGAACTACAGGTACTAATGGACTACAGATCTACAGAATTACAGATACTATAGGACTACAGAACTACACATACTACGGGACTACAGAACTACAGAACTACAGAACTACAGAACTACCGGTACAACATAACTACAGGTATTAATGGACTAATGGACTACAGGACTACAGTGACTACATGTACTATAGGACTACAGAATTACAGAACTACAGTTACTATGGAACTACAGGACTACAGTGACTACAGGACTACAGGACTACAGTGACTACAGGTACTATGGGACTACAGAACTACGGGGGCTACAGAACTACAGGACTACAGAACTACCGGTACTACAGAATTACAGGTACTAATGGACTACAGGACTACATATCTACAGATACTATGGGACTACAGGACTACAGTGACTACAGATACTATGGGACTACAGAACTACAGGACTACAGTGACTACAGGTACTGCAGAACTACAGGTACTACAGGACTACAGAACCACAGAACCACAGCTACCATGGGACTTCAAAATCTTATAGAACTGCGAAAATTCTACAAAATACTACAGAACACTACGTGTCACTATAGCGAAAATAGGCAAGAAAAGGGTAGAAGAGACATGAACTGAGAAGTATACTACATCAACATCACCAAGTCAGTTTAGTGCCACTTCGCGGGGTCATACATGAAGTTCGCATCGTTAGCCATACTAGAAAGCTTTACTCCGACATAACACTACCAAAACTCCTTAGCAAAACAACTTCACGGCTTTGTTTACCCTCCGATCTAACATTTACAATCAATTAACTTCTCGTTATAAGCTGATTCAGAGATGGGTAAGTCATCGCCTTCAAATCGCGCGCTTTTTAACCGTCTGAAAAAAACGATTCGAATTCTTTTGTCAAAAAAGCTTAAAGAATTTTACGCCTTTTTATGAGTTTACACTTTCTGACGTCTTGACATTTATTTTTTAGGTGAAGCTGATTTATTTTGCTGGAAATGCAGGAAACCATGTTATGGAGAGGTCCTGAAATTCAACGATCATATTTTTCATTCAGACTGTTTGACTTGCAGAGGTACAAAACAATAATCTTTGTTTACTATCCAATTTTCTTTTGTATCAACAGACTTCTAAATGTTTCCCCTCGATTGTTTTTAGCTCTAGCAATCCCAGACCTCTCGAAAATATTAACTTTCATGAGATCGGGATTTGTATTTTCATGTTAAATCGCTGAGCAGAGTGTGCTATTTTATTGAGTGATTAGTCCAGTGATTAAGACTACTTTCAAATACAATAAAAAAATATGCAAAATGAGTCCTACGAATCTCCTAGTAACGCTAGTTTTCTGCATATGAAACATTTTTCCAAAAGCGACATCGTCTTCGAGGTAGGAGACTCTTTTGTTGCCTTACAGAGCTCGAATTACAAGTTATAATTTGAATCAACTTGCAATCAAGTCTAACAGGAAAAATCGAATTTAAGCTTAAAACTTTAAAATCAGCTGTTTTATAATATCAAGATTTGGTCGGATCCGTTCTTCGCGTGTTTAGTATAGTCTTTGTTTCATTTAACCTGGGATTTATCGCAGTTTGTGCACATTAAGCGTGCAGAGGTGGACGCTTTAAATCATAATCTTGTGCCAAAAATCCATTCTTCAAATTTTTGAAATTCTAAATCTAAAACCAGTAGTATCGAATTTCTCAGGTGTAGAAAAAGACGCTATCATAATATCCTGAGGATACTATATATCGCTTTTAAAATTCTAAAAGTGAAAAAATAAATATTTAATATAAAAATTGTTTAATAAATAATGATCAAATATCTTTATGAATTTAATCATCACTATTTCAGGTAAAAATCATATTTACTCACTTTGGTATTAATATGTATTATGTGTAATACTGCTGTTTCATGCTAGAGTAAGTTTTACTTTCAATTTATTAATAAAGAAGTGTCTGGCCGTTTACAAAGTCTTTTGGCTTGTTTAGCTTGAAGAAAAATGGTATAATGTTGTTATCAGTTTTGTTGTTATTCAAATCTAACAGGTACCAACTCGCTTTGCAATTGTATGTAATTAGATACATCTAGCTATTATAGTGTCTATATACACATTCCTTGCATACATCTAGTGTTAAATCATATTAAATTATTAATTTACACACTCTTAATGGCTTTATATATGTGTTTGTGTACCTATGTCAATAGTAAATTTGATAATTGAAGTATACATACATATAGCATTCAGAAAATAATTTGTCTAAATTTTCTAATATTTTGTGTATCCTTTTGCATCCTATATATATGTATATAGCTCTTAAAGTATCTACATATACCCTGATCAACCATGCATGAACTACCTATAGCAATACTTCATGTGATGTAAGCCTTTGTCATTCATGTGATAACCACAGATGGATTGGCTGCTAAAACAAAGCAATTTGTGAAGAGCTTTTGTGGTTGGCATATTAACATCTCAGTGCTTTTGTTAGTATACGTAGAGCATTGCTATTCAACAATACAATACATGCTAACTTTTTTACATGTTTTACATTAATTGATACATTTATATATAAAGCATCTTTATACTATTGAATTCTTAGCTCTATGATTTTAATGACAATTAAGTCATGAAAAATTGATTTACAGGTATGATTATCTAGTTTGTTTCATCAAGTGTGTTTTTAATATATATATAAAATTTATCTTAATCAAAAAGATCAAGAAGAATCATATCACTTGTGATCTTGGAGTTGGTAACAGAAAAAAGACTTTGTCTGTCACATCAGAAATAAATGATATGAGAGCTGTAATAAATTATTTTAGCTTTTCACATTTAAATTTTACACATGTCTTGTTATGACTGACACAAGTTGGAAATTTAAAGCCTATTGCTGTGCTTTTGTTATTTTGTCCAGCAAGAATAACCAATGAAATGACATGTGTAAACCATGCTTAATAATTCATTCTTTTCTAAAGTATGCAACTGCCAACTGACGTCCCAGCCAATTTTTGATTATGAAGACCACTTCTACTGCAGCGATGACTATCATCATAACTATGGCCAAAAGTGTCATAGTTGTAGTCAGTTTATTGAGGGAGAAGCCATTGCTGTACATGGAAATGTCTACCATGAGTCTTGCTTTGTCTGTGGCTATTGCAGGTAAGCTGGTAGTTTTTCACCACAATTTCCTTCTCAGAAGATAATTGCATTATACCCTAGGATCCAGAGGGCTATTTATTCTTGCTCCAGCTTTCATATTTTTAGACAGGAAGTTGTGAGGAGAAATAACCTTTTCTAAAACCTCACTTCCATGTCCCTTTATTGACACAGCCTTATTTGGAAAATTGGCCAAACTGGTTTTCTATCTGTCAACTGATATTGGTCAATTAGACTATTTCACATTTTTACCTGGAATCTCTGCAATCCCAGGTGATTTGCAGTCATCCCTTCCAAAAATTGCATGCGTGAACCTTACAAGAGAGAAAATTTAGTGAAACATTTGTCCTTTGACCATAAGGAAGAATTTAGGCCTGGTTCAGATATCGAACTTTCGCATCAAATATAATTGCCTGTTAAGGACAATGGCTAAGAAAATGCTGAGAACTACTATATAAGATCTAGACTGCATCAGCTCTATTACTTAGCACCAGGTGACAGCATGGGTTAAGTTTGGTATACATAATTCTACCAGTTTCAAAGAAAAACAGCACTCAACCTCAAAGGCAATTAGATTTGATGCGACAAAAGTTCAACGTCTGAACTGGGCCTTAGTCATTCAAAAGCTCAAAAGTAATGTCAGCATATGTATTTTTAGGCAGCCTTTTACCAATGGAGAAAAGATAGTCTATGATGGCAAGGACTACAAGTGCCAAAAATGCCTCAACGCTCCACGGAAAGCTGTGAGCCCTCAACCACTGCACAGTAAGTTAATAATCAAAGTGAAATATGTAGAAAATAATCTAGTCTAGAAATTTTGTATATTTTGTTAAAGCCCATATTCTTTGCATATTTTGCCAATGGAAAGTCAGTACAGATGCTTTGCAGTAATTCCCAAAGCAGTTCATTCAGAGAATAGAAGACTTAAAATACTCTATTGTTTTGTCCTCCAAATTGAACTGCTTAATGGAATCTGCAGATACTCACATATGATCATATAATATATAACATGCATTGTTTTGTCAATAAATCAAGGGTGTGCCGGATGTGGTGATGAGATCAAAGGTAGTCAAGCATTGTTGGCACTGAACAAACAGTGGCATTTGTGGTGCTTTACCTGCACACGATGCCATACACTGTTGTCTGGTGAATATATGGGGAAGTAAGTAAGGAATACATGCATTTTCTGGGTCCAACTACTCACAGAAATTGAATATTGAAATAATTTCATGACTTGTTTAGGGATGGGAAACCCTATTGTGAGAAAGACTATCAAGAACTTTATGGAGTAAGGTGTGCTGGCTGTAAGGGTTATATCACTGGAAAAGTGCTGCAGGTCTGTGTTTATCAGTTATTAAAATTCATCATTTTTATTGTTTTCTTATACCCTGGTATCACACACAGTTGCTTTGTTCTACTGTTGTAAAAAATGACACTTCTTTTTTACACGTGCCATGAAATATTAATATATGAATACATTTCCAGGCTGGAGACAAGCATTACCATCCCACCTGCTCTCAGTGTGCAAGATGCCATAAAGTGTTCGGAGAAGGAGAAGAAATGTACCTGCAAGGTAAGCAACTCTCTACGTACATGTATGTACTGGCTTCTAAATGACACTATGCTGTATCTCTTTATGAGTAACTCAATGACATTTTCATTTTCTACATTGTCCATTATTATAATCATCATCACCATCATCATCAAGATCATCAATACCATCACCATCACCAGGGTTTTCAATAATAGGCGGTTACTGGCGGTATAGCACCGCCTACTTTACCTCTTACCGCTGGTTATTTTGTGTCTTACTTAATAAATATGATTGTAAATTTTTGTTTATATAATTACGGCCCTGTTGGGGACACAGATGCCTACTTCAATCACTCAGATGCTTATTCAAAAAGATATTGAAAACCCTGCATCACCATCAAAGTTTTAACATCAATGATGACGACATCATCATTACCATCATTATTTTCACTGACACCATCATCGTCAACATTACATCTCAATCATTATTCTTATTATTTTGTATGACTAACAGGAAATGAGATTTGGCACCCACGCTGTAGTGATGAGGCAGCTCTGGAGCAGAAGGAAATGAACTCTAGACCAGTGAGTACACTTTTGGTAATTACTGGGCTACCTATGGTCCACTCATTCAGCCATGTTGACTCTTATGGAACGAAGAGGCCTAGCACTAATTCCTCTTGTGCTAATTTTGTGGCTTGTTTTTGATATTTCTTATGCTTGTGATTGCACACACATGCATTGCTACTGAATCCAGGTTTTACTTGCCAACTAAATTTGTTTCTTTGTTCTACAGGTGAATGAAATCTATCTGGCCACTCAGACAGGTATTCATCCATCCATCCATCCATCCATCCATCCATCATCCATCCAAATTTTGATGCCAGTGCCAGCGGATGGTTCAGATCATACCTTTCGAACAGAAAGCAGCAATGTTCTGTTAACGGAGTCCT
>WUAP02121219.1:0-13932 GCA_015163945.2 Stichodactyla helianthus | reverse complement strand
CACGGCGCCCCCCCACATCCCCCACAAGACGCCCCCTCTCTCCCCCCCGCCGCCCCTCCTCCCTTCTATCTCCTCCCCGCCCCCCCCCCCCTTTTTTTCCCCCCCCCCCCCCCCCCCCCCCTCTTTCTCTCTCTCTCTTTCTTTCTAGATCCGCCATCGTTAGTAGGGTTCTTAAAAACAAGCCAACAAGATAAGGCCTATTTTATTCTGTTTGTTTTTTTATGATTTTCTGTTATTGCTGTGTTATTGTTGTTTTCGTCATCTACTCCAACATGATGGCGTCAATCTTGTGCGATTACCGGTGTTATGTTTCCTTAAAAAAAAAATCATGATAAACATTCCTTTCTGAAAGGTCGGGAAAAAAGACAAAAGGATTTATTTACTAGATAAAGTCTTCTATTTTGCCTTTGAGGGATTAAAGTCTTAAGCAAGGCATTAATTTTGGCTTGATGAAGACTAAAAAAGAGCGATTTCTTGATATTGTTGTAAAACTATCAAGTTCAATTGCCTCCATTTCGCGGCTTGTTTATAAAGGGGAAAGAATCATCAAAAACAATAGAAATTTGAACAAAATTTGCTCTGCTTAGAAAAGTTTACTCTCAAATTGTCTGGATTCCAAATAAAAGATGTACTGATTTTGAAACACAATATTTACCGTATTTGGTAGCTGTTACTTTTCTACGGTCCACAAAACGCATTTAATATCGATTTTCTTCGTGTTATTTTTATCCCCCTCCCAAGACCATGATCCTTAGCGTTTTTGTGAGGTCATAATGAAATAAAGAATTAGACTAGTGATCACTATCATCTTTCTTTCTTTCTTTCTTTCTTTCTTTCTTTCTTTTTTTTTTTTTTTTTTTTTTTTTCCCCTTTTGGAATTCTCTCTCTCGATGATCATTAAGATTATGGCAAACCCAAGTAGGATTTCAATGATGTACTATGATGCGATGTTCGCGGTAGAAGTGATTAAGAAACTATCCTTGTATTTAAAAGTGGCGAAGGTCAAGAGCCACTGAAGAATTATTCTCTATAATAGGCCTTTCAAAAACATCTTTCTTCTTTCTTTCTTTCTTTCTTTCTTTCTTTCTTTCTTTCTCTTTTCCTTTTTTTCCCCTTCCTTCTTCCTTTCATTCCTTTCTTCCATATTTTTCTTGTATTATCTTAAAGATTTTTGTATATACATTAGAGAGAGAGAGAGAGTTTGGAAGCCCAAGGGTTCATCTGAAAACTTTTTACAATCCCAACACGACATACCTTGGAAAATAAACAAAGTAATGAAACACTAAACGCTGCAAGGTCTTATATCTAGTTATATCAAAAACGGTCGGCAACAAAGGAATCGCAGGCTTTAAAATCCAGGTATTAGGGTAAACAACATTTGTTCATAAAGGAAGCCGGTTTTAATTCCTAAATAGATATGCACAAAATAGCACAACTAAATCTTTGCATCTGCGCTAGCGAAAAATTAACTACAGCCTTGTAGAGCCTAATTGCTATATCGGTATAAAAACGCATAAAAATTTGGCTATATATTATGATCTATACTAGAGCGAGATTTCCGATTTATAGGCTTTGGCACTAACATTTGGTTAATTTTCAAATTGATTGCGTAGGCATGATTTCTTAACTGAATGAATATGAAGATTTATATTCAATTGCAATTCCTTACTTTCCGAAATATGTATATGGATTTTACTTTCATTTTAGTTGATTAATTTGGGACCATACATCCAGACTCGATTGCTGAAGCGTCGTATGGCAGGGCGAAACCATTTACGGTTCAGCTAGAGATTTCGCGGGTTCCAACACCGCTATCCATAATGACTGATCAGGGAGCTCGGCCGAAGCCTAAAGGGAGAGGTTAGTCGGCCCCTAGACCATATAAGATTAACCCCTTGCTGTGATCAGTAAAAAGTGTTGTATCCCGGAGAACTACTAGTCCTTTGTCACTTTTCTTCCATTTGGGAGGGTTAGAAAACCTAGGCGTACGCAGATCACTAGTAAATACAGAGGATGTAAATCATTCCATTTTTTCATTCTCAAGTAAAAATATAATTAATACTGCTCCAGGATACGTTGGTACTATTAGTGACAAATCTGCAATTGTGGGGAGGGGAGGGGAGGAGGTAGAAGGTAGAAGGTTTGGATAAGGTTTATTCCCCTGTACAGATGCGTTCCAACGCAGGCCGAGGAAAACAAATCATGAAATGAACCCTTTTCAGAAGGTAATATTCAGCACAAATTATAGAAACGCTGGTTTTGGCCTGGTTACATGGAAGAAACCCTTTCTTTTTGCTATAATTATTTTTACTGAAGTAAACCTGCCAATAAAATAACTTTCCAATCCTTTCCAGGATCATTCAGAATTGCATTTCAAATTCTCTTTCAAGGTGAAATTATTCAGGAATGCCCCAGGGAGAATACACAAAAGCTTTAACCTTTGGAAGCACTAAGCACTGAAATTAGTTGTTTGATAACATCAAGGATGCTAAACCCTATCGAAATCTTTTATTTTTGTAATGTTTCAAAATATTCATTATCTTGACTTTTTATGAATAAATGGCTATTTGACCGAAACCTTTTGATGCCACGATTCTATTACAAAATGAGGAACTTTTTTTTTTTTTTACAAAATGTCTAAAGGTAAAGAATCTTTTTCTATTGCAATTCTTTAATTTATAAAGATCTTTGTCATCATATTTGTCGTGAAAAAAATAAGGAAAGAAATACGAAGAAAACCATGAAAAAATCGCAAAACCATTACGATGACATTTCGATTCAAAATATCCCAAAATTCTTCCTAGCTAATGCATTCGAAATATTCTGCTATTATAGCTAATTTTGCCTTAGCAAGCTTTGTTTAATTGTGTCCCGCATTTGCTGTGAAAGTGTCAAAAGAACAATAAACTAAAAAAGAAAAATAAAACACACATAAAACACAAGGATTTATTTTTGAAACACTTTTATAAATGTAAATTAGAATAATTATTTATCTCTTAGGTTCCATCTATTTTTAGAAAATCGATCAAAAAACCCTTCGTATCTTTAATGATAAATATTAATCCGTGTCTACACGAACAAGTTTTTCTTGTTGAAAAGCTGGCACACTAGCTTATGATAAAGGAAAACTTGTCATAGAAAAATGTTGGCAAATTTTGTCGTTTCCGGGAGCATAAAATGAGCAAAAACTTTGTTAAGGAAAATAATTTCGTGTAGAAAGAGTTTTAGTAGGATGATGGGAAGACAGTATATACAAATCCTTGCTTTATTCCCTCCGCTGACTTACATTTTGTCTTAAACAAAGAACTTTGATCTAATGACAAAGCTAGATTAAAAATCCTGGACGGCAAAAATTATGATATAGCGGATAATTTTTAATGAAATTAATCGGACAAATAGTATATAGATGGATGGATGGATGGATTAATGGATGTCCTTTATTTTATGACAGTTCCTTAAGAACGTTCATGGGCATTGTTTCTGCGCATCCTTTCTGCGCGCGCGATGAGCAAGGAAAGGAAGGATAATTTTTGAAGCCCGTTGAAGCCCGAAATTTTTTCGGGTATTCATTTATTTCAATCGCTTAGATTGAATATATTTCACTGCGACGATCATCATTCAAAACTTCTATTTTTCACCGCAGTTCAATATCATTTCTCACAAGGATAATTTTGTTTATACAAAGACGATCAGATTCAAAATGGCGGCCAGATTTTCAAAGTTTATGACATGACATCTCCAAATGGAATTGGTGATTCCCCTTTTTTAATATCGCTTACTGAAACTATTTTATAATACTTAAAGTTGCAGTAATTTTTTTTTTTTAATCTGAATAGGGGATCACTTCAATATCGCGTATTTTTGTGCAAGTCCACACTTGTAGCGCAATAACATTCCAAAATTCTAAACTCTGAAATGATTTTTCAGATCTGAAGATGAGATGTTTTGCCCATGAATTTCTTAAGTTACTACCTTTTTACAAAAATAGCCTTTTGTAGAATTTAAATGAAAAAATAAACATAAAATGTATACAAATAATAGGTGTATATATTGCACGAACTGCAACTAAATATTATCAAAATCCTGTAAATATGTAAGTTAAAAACCAGAGAGAGAGAGAGAGAGAGAGAGCGACACTATTGCTGGTTGATTCCAGGAAAGAAAGAAACGTGCAGGTAAGCTTGGAGAATAGAGCATGTATCCCTACTTCTCGATTTGTATTAAACTTGAAACCTATTCATTTCGTTCTTTATTTCTTTGCTCCCGGCATCTCAGGTTATTAGGTACACCACCACGTCAGTAAATCAAAACGATAATAACAATATAGCTAATTAGGTCGGGTTTGGATCCGATTGTGTTTCCTGTTCATATGTTTTCAAATTGTGAACTGATAAATACAAAATTGGAATACATGAAAAACCGAACATTACCGGCAAAAATCAAAGGTAGATTTATCTCCTCGAATCAAAGACTATTCAGGTTTCTTTTTTCGGCCATTCATTAAAAACACATCTGTTTCTAAAGAGTGATTATACGTCAAAAGTTTTTAAAGCGACACAATAGAATCGACTGCGCTTCGATGATCACGAAACAATGGTTCCAAGTCGAGACTGAACTTGATTCTTTTATTTATCAAGGGCCAACCTCGACTTGAATTCATTGTTTTGTGATCTTCCAAGCGAATAGAACTTTCCCAGATTCGCTTGGATTATTACTAAACAATGATTTCAAGTCGAGGTTGGTCTTGATAAACAAAAGAATCAAGTTCAGTCTCGACTTGGAACCATTGTTTCGTGATAATCCAAGTGAATTCGGGAAAGGTCTATTCTACCCTCTGTGCGACTTCATCAATTTTTCCCACCCTAATTGATCAAATGTTTTGAATAGGGTCTATTTTTGCTTGAACTTGATTCTAGGTTTGCCATTTTGACAGCGGATATGCAGTGAGGATATGGAAAGAAAAAAGAACGAACGAAAAAAAAAAAAAAAAAAGCAGTCCGACCGATAAGGGACCAGGTCGATAATCATCAGGGAATCTAAAGTGCTTTCTAAAACATAATTGCATTTTTGGAAAACATCACTTTGAGGAATTATAATTGAAAATCTACTTGGGCAACTGATGAGGTATGGGTGTTGCATTTACGTCATTCTTCCCATAAAAGGGATCGCTGTCTCTTGGGTCTTTTCAGAGGCTGGAGGACTTCCTCGCGAACGATATCCTCGTAGTTTTAAGATTTCATCGTTAGGCGCCTTTTAGGAAAGCGAAACGATTTATACTTTATCACATGGGCATTAGATTTCTGGCTGCGCTTCTTTAAATTAAAGGCACTGTTCTTCAAAGGCAAGACCTGATTCGTGTTTGTAGACTGCCGGCAACTCATCCACTGAGAGATGTCGTCTTTAGCCAACACTACCAACTTTACAAGTAATGTTACGGTCCCAAGATGTGGAGGCCAGACATTGACAACCTTATCTAAAGCCACCGAAACAATTGGGTACTCACTGGTCCTTTTATTCGGTGTCATCGGGAACTCTCTCGTTGTGGCTATCGTTTACAGGAACAGATCAATGAGGACACCAGCGAATTACTTCATCGCGAACATGGCAATCGCAGATCTTATGGTGCCGATTTTCCTAGTACCAAAGGCTCTTGTGCAGGTTTTTCATGGACATGGAGCGTGGCTGATTGGTGGAACATTTGGGGAGATTCTCTGTAAACTTGTTCCATTCATATACGACGTCTGTCTCATGGTATCGATTCACAGCCTGGTCCTTGTGGCCTTTGAGAGGTTCTACGCTGTCATGCGACCCATGAGAGCAGCCGTCCGAAGCACTCAAAGATGTGTCGTGATAATCGTTTCCATATGGATACTGTCTTTTCTATTCCATGCCTCGTACTTTTACATTCACAGACTCATCTATTACAACGGGAAGACGCTGTGCTTCATCTCCTGGGAACCGTTCGACCACCGACAACTTGTCGAAAGAATTTATATTGCTGTTATCGTTGTGTTCTATGCCTTTCCACTCATATCCATAACTACGCTATATGGTATTATCATCCTCAAACTAAAACGCCAAAGAATCCCTGGAACTCGATACGGACATATGATCATAAACCGGCAGAAGAGAGTTGTCAACACTTTTAGAATGGTCATGACGGTTGTTTTGGCATTTTTTATTTGTTGGACCCCGTCTATAGTCTACACGCTGTTAACCTTCTTCCACTGGGACTGGATCGTACCTTGCAGCGTCATATTCCATGTCGAAATCGTCGTCTACATCTTAGCGTTCTCGAACAATGCCATCACTCCGTACATTTATTTCATCTTTAATGAGAATTATAAGAACGGTCTGAAAGCGTTGCTGCCTTGGTATGAGAAGGCTCTGACGGTCGGTTACCCAAGAGGAACGTTCAGCCACAGCACTAACTCGAGCCTCAGATCAGCTGTAATGACCACGAGAATAAGCTTTAAGCAAAACAGTGTTGACCAGATTGAGCCGCCGACTCTCGATCAACCAAGAGACTTGTTCGCTTAGGCCCAAAAACAACACCCTTAAAAAGTGTAAATCAAAACACGGTATGGCGAAGGCGTGGTACATGCGTGCGAATTTTTTCGCTTCGTCAGGGAAATTAAAATCACCGAATTATTCTGACACAAATGGTTATAACATGGAGTAGATCTGCATTTATCAAATTGCTCTTTTAATTTAGCCTCTCGAACACAGAACCAGCCTAGAAGTCTAGGAACTCTGGCCAAGCTCAAGAGTCTACTTACAGAAAACAGACTTAAAATTGAGACAAACGAACGCGAACGAAGTGTGGTGTGTAAACATTTTTTCCTAAAGTACGCTATCGTGACCCCGAGCTTCATATTTCCAAATCCTCCCACAGCCACAAAACAACTTTAAAAAAGTATATCAGATAATCTCAAGGAAATGGCGGAAGTCGAAGAAAGAAAACACCAAATATCGAATAATCTAAGATCAACAATAAGTATCTTATTTATTTGTATTCGAGATTTGTAGGAAATTCGGCGGCATGAATAGAGATCACATTCTCAAGTATTTTCTCTTAGTACTCATAGGAGATAAGGACTTGAACATGAGGAGTTATATATATATCTATTTCAAAAAGGGTAATCGGAGCTAAAGGCGATAGGCAATAAATAGTATACCTGGAATGACTTGTGTTTCTGCTTCTTATTCTCGTCAAGAACATGGAAAATTCAATGTTGTCTGTAGTCAACGAAACCATTTTAAGGCATCGGTTAATTGTGATAACTAATATGCCCATAATTCCTTTCCGTCTTGGAATGACCTATCGCCTAATAAATTGCCTATCTTCTTTGGCTCCAATCATCTTTTTTGAAATATAGGTGTATGCCTTATAAATGCTGAATCATTACGCAAAAGGTGATGGGATGTTCTATATTGATAGTCTATACAGATATTGCATTATGGTTTATCTTTAATGTCAATAATACTTCTGTAATATCGAATACAATCAGAACAACGCGTTAGACAATATATCTTGTGTTTTGAAAACAATATAGACACGGGAGTACTCTGTTAGATATTGTTATTATATACTAAAGCTGTAATATTCCTTTAATTGAATTACTTTCTATAAAAGAGTAGAAAACTCTGGAAATAATGTTCACAAGAGGGCTTATAAAGGTGCACTTAAAGCGTGAGTAACTTAATCTAGTTCTTCACTTATAGTATCATGACTTTGAAACGATATCTTAGGGCTCAAAATTTAAAGTCATATATAGATAGGTAGATCATATTTGCTGTATATACTGTGTATAGTTGTCATTAAAAGGAAGATTTGCAAGTGAAAGACAATGCGGACTAAATGGTGATCAAGAAAAAGTGTGAAAAAAAGAAAAAACGCAGAGCGCTCTTGGGCCAATTTGCGGTCCATAACGTACGATACGGACTACCAACCTTATTTATGGTACGACTATTAAAGCCCACAGTGCATTAGAGAAAAATAGTTATTAGTTCGGAGTCTTTCGGCGATCAAATTGCAAAATGACACACAATAAGCTTTAGAATTCCATACCAGTCGTAAACTCTTCCTGTACATAATATAGAGAAGGGGAAGAAAAAAAAAAAGATTTGATCAACAATGTTTGGTTTACACTTAAAGGGTAGCCTCTGGCAAGGAAGACAGAACGACGACTGTACACATCGTGTTGTTGCCTTAGTTATATAATTCTGTTAAAGGTTAAAAATGTGTGTTGATAGTAGGCTGATAATATCATAGCCATAAGAAACAAACACACAAACAAGGGAAAAAACCCATACATTTCGCAATATACAAACCCGCCTTAGATATATTTAAAAATTCTGTTAACTTAAATTATAATAAATAAAATATATACATATTTATATGTTGATAGGCTGTAATATCGTAACCATAAGAAACAAACAAACAAGAAGAAAAGAAACCAAGGAAAGAAAGAGTCAAAAAAAGCACAAGGGACAACAAAAAATACAATACAATACAATAACTTTATTTGCACCTGTCATTAAATACATTAAATACATTGATAGAATATTACAAAATAATATACAAGATGATAAAAAGGTGCGGGCCACCCGCATAGAAAAACTTGCCGAACAGGTAACCCTAATTGATAAATAATGGCAGATATAAAGGTCGTTCAATAAACGTATACAAGTTCCAATAGATACAAGAATATATGCGAAAAAAGAATATATTGAGAGGTATTTCGATGCTACAAAAAACTATTACATAGCTCTATTCTATATCAAATTATTCAATAACTTTAAGGAAAAAGGAAAAAAGGAAAACAAAGAGAGAGAGAGAGAGAGAGAAAAGAAAACTCTCGCATAAGTGGATTGATTAATAATGTTTCACTTCAGGAAAATGCTTAAATATTCTCATTTTTTCCTTCCTTCTTTCTTTCTTTTCTTGTTAGGAGCGGTTAAACCGAGAAAACGAACAAAAAGTGTGTAATATTTATTGTAAGGGCTGTATAAGGCATCATATCTTCACTGATATAATGTCAATTCAATAGTTTAACAATGACACTTTTAAATCAAGCAGAATTGCCACGCGAATAAATGTAGTATCTATTTATCCAAACTAGCTAAGATAATAAAGATAAAGAAAATTTGATTTTTACCTGTTACTTACCCTAATGGAGCCGGGTAATCTCGAGAACAGGAAAATGAGACCGTCTTCAATTAAATAAGAGCACTTTTGAGAGCAGAGCGCCTTGAGAAGCATAAATACTGTGCAAGTTTGTGATGGCGCAGATTGATTGATTACACTTTTGGATTCAAATGTACGCTGGTTGATAAGTGACAGCACTTTTGTGTTCTATGCCAGAGTGACTTGAAAAGAATTGCACTTTTTTTGGATCAAATGCATGATGTGGTTCATCAGTGAGCACTTTTGGTACCCTTCATTGGGGTGTGAAATTATCTGTGAATCATTAATTTTTGTAGGGAAGCTTTATCTAAAAGTGAAGCTGCTTTATTTTTGTCTTGTCTAAGCTAGCCGAGAAACGCAATTTTCGAGGAACGTGTACACGATTACAACTAACTTGCTTCTTAGAGCAACATGAGGCTGTTGCTAAAGGAAGGCCCACGACAACTAGACGCATGGCCTTAGTTCCCAATGCAAAGAAAAATGTTAGTCCAACTTTTTTTCGTTCTCTCACTATCTTTCTTCCATTCTTTTTCTTTTTTGCTTTAATTTTAGGCAAGTTTTAAAGTGTAAGATGAATACGAGAAGAGGAAAAGTAAGCTATGTAAAGGTCAAAAGGGGAAAAAAAAAAAAAAAAGGATCAAACCCTTTTTCAAGTTGATTTTTCTAGCGCTTTTACATGAATGCCCAAGGCATTTTACAACATCATTTGCTATTACTACTGCCATTGCCACTGCTACCACCAATACCGCTACTACCACCGCCATTACCATCACCGCTACCACCACCACCACTGCTGCTGCTGCTAATATATATATATATATATACATGTATATACACCTAACCAAATAAATTCTGCAACTTTGGATATATATATATGTCTTTTGTTCTCGAGAGACGAAACAATAGAGAAACAAAAGACGTATATATGTCTAAAATTGCAGAATTTTTTTGGTTAGGTGTATATATATATATATATATATATAATATATATATACTACTACTACTACTACGTGCTTCTACTATTCCTATGATGATGATGATGATAATGAAAAGGTTTGTTCAGTCATATAATGCATTTAGAATATCAGTTTGGCTTTACACTAAAATGAATGACAAGTCTTTTCTTTCTCTTTTCCTTTTTTCACCCTTTTTTCTTGTTTTAATTTCTCAGAATAGATGAAAGGGCTGAAATATCAAAACATATCTGCGACATGAGGAAAATACATTAGAGAACAAACCTATTAAACATCGATCAACGCTGTCTATGCACGAAACTGTTTGACGACGAGCTGTCAACGTAGACATTTAAGGCCATGACAGATTTAGAATCTTATCATTACACGCAAATTCGGGGGGACAAGAGAATCGACGACTGATAATGAAAGTATTTACGTCAAAACCAATATCCCCTTTTTCTTATTACAATCGATCCTACCAGTTTTCGTATCAACATTTTAGATGATTCCTGCTGCCGTCAACCAAAACATCGGAAAAAAATTACCACCAAGTTCCTGTTGACAGAATTTTAAATGTTTCTATTTGCCTTATGCATTAACTAAGGTGAAATAGTTTGGATTTATTTCTATGAGAAGAGCAGAGAAAACAAGACAAGACAAGACAAGACGGTTAAGATAGAAAAGACAAAAGAAGACGAACATAAAGGGAAGAACTATAAAGTAAAATACAGATAAAGAAAGGCAAGGAAAGAAATGCAATTTAGAAGATGAGATTAAAAGAAAAAGGGAAGAAATAATTAAAAAGAAAATTTTTTTGATCCTCATAACTGCCGCCATGTAGATTTTACTTTGGTTCTTTTGTGAATGTTTCAAAAGGATCAATTTTAAAATCTAGCTTTTTCTTTTGTAAAAATAAAAATAAAATGCCTTTAAAAACTCTCCTTGACGTCAATCATAATAATTGCGAACACACACGAATTTAGTTTTAACAAATATAAAAAGAATCTGGAAAGTGTGAATATGTTTCTTTAGGCCAAAAGTTTCTAATAAGCGAAAAGAATGACTAGAAGTTTTTTGATTAAGATATTTCGGACGATATCCATCGTCCATCATCAGTTTTATTGACTCGCTATAATATTACAATGAAGTACTATATACAAAGCCCTAGGGACTAATATGCATATATAGGTATTGTTCAATTTAATAGTTTTAAAGGAACAGGCTGTCCTTGTTCGTTTAAGTCTGGTTTTTGTTCTTTTATTAGGATGGCTTCAGCTATTTTCCGTTTTTGTTGCCAAGGGTAATTTTCAGCTAGTACGTGGAAATTGTCCTGGAAAGCTTATTAATGGGGTCTAAGTATAAATTCTCAACACTGTAATTTGCTCATTCGGTTCTGCAGCCATGTCTGACTTGTTCTTCGTGAGAGGTATTAATAGCACAAAGATCCCTTCAGCAATCTCCAAAGAAGTTTAATTTGAAGGACAAAACAATGTAATATTTTCAGCCTTGGATTCTTCTGATTGGGAATTTGAACAATGACAATATTTTATTTGGTGCATTATTCAAAATGTACATCAGTATTTTATCCAAATAAATAATATCTGCATGGGGTCTATAGCTGGGTGGGGGTGTGGGGGACACACTGATGACTTCACCTAGGAGGAGCTAAAGTCGGTCAATGACTACAATCCTTGCCAAAAGTCTTAGCACGATTCAATGTTTTTATGTCCAAAACGTTCACGCCATGACAGACCACCCCCTCCCCCCCTATTCAATGTTGTTTGATCGAGATGTTTGTCAAGGTCATTTTTGTTGTCAGGCAACAGACAAAACCAACCCTAACCCAACATTGAATCGGGGGGTGGATATACGAGGTTGTTTCAGCTGGGTTCGATTGGCGTTAATTATTTTTATCATGGCAACACATTTTGGCAAGCATTGTACAATAGAATTCTATATTTGTTCACAGGACGCTTTCATTAGGGGAATTAAAAGGGAAACTTGAACAACATGTGTTTAAACAGACATAAAAAATCCAATGTATTTTAGATTAGGACTAAGGCTTCGAAGATGAAGTGCGAAGTACGTTAATGGAGGTAAGGTGTGTCATGGATTTGGGCAGTTAAAAACACATCATTGCCAACGAAGTTGGCTAACATAGAGGAGTTTGTTACGGAAGTGTGTTTGTTACGAAAGTGCGTCATTTCTTTTGTTCTAAACAGGTTTGACTAGATTACACTTCATATAAGGAAGTGTGCATAGTTTTGCTTGGTATTGGTTTTGAAAAACCTGTTAAACCAGTTTTTGTGCGAAGGTTATATTCTATTCTTAAAATTTTGTGAGACAAATTTACATTGTAAAATTCTTAGCCATGGGAACTGTCTCGTTGTGAGTTTCTTCTAATTACAGCTATTTCAAAAAAACGTTGAACACTGAATAGTGCATACTGAATAGTGCATTTCAAGACCAAAAGGCATTGTGGGTATTAATTTGAAGAAAAAAGTAAAGATACATTGATATTCTCTCTACATGTGGTTAGTGTACTGTTTCGGATGAAATGCATTAAAATAGAACAAATAATAATAATAATAATAATAATAATTATTATTATTATTATTATTTATCATTACTTTAGACAATATTACATAGGACCCAAAATGCATTTCGGTCTTGGAATGCAAATTTCAGTATTCAGTATTCAACGTTTTTTCAAATAGCTGTATGTGGCGCGACGAAAATTAGCTGCTGCACACAATTTTACAGAAAACAACCTCAATGGTCAATCAAATTGAATCCACGAAGAAGATTTCTCATTCGACTTTAGTTGCCTAAAATTAACGATTTTCCTCACTCTTACTAAAATACTCCCTTTCAAATCTCATGACTTAGTTGGCACATTAGATTCCCTTTTAAGAACAAACACTAGATCTCAATTCCGTTACTGATAAGTATGACTAGTTTAAGACTTACATTGAAATAAGATCGATTTGGGTTCACTAGTTATAGCGCTGTCATCTAGACAATTATCGATTATCAAGTATCCTGCCAGCAGTGGTCCCTGGCTTTTTGATCTTGTTTCTATTTTTGCTTTGTCTTTTCGCTGTGCTGGCTTTATTATTATTTATTTATTTATTTTTGTTCTTGATCGTTATGAAAGGTACCTCTGCTCGGCTTTTTCCCCCTTCTTTCTTTCTTTTTTTCCTTTTTTGTTTGAGCATGTGTCAAGTGTCGTGACGTGATATGTAACAGGTTGCTTGGTAACATGCAAATTAGTCGTGTGCTATGTTGTCTTTTAAGGCGGGCTCATTGAGTGGCCAGTTAGAAATTGATTACATTATGCGTGTGCATGTTTGCAGGCTTATTTTTGTCAGTGAACTCTAATAATGGGTGCGCCTTATCGACCAGGTTTTTGATCAACACTAGACACATGCTCAAACGGAAGAAAAGCCGGGTACATTTCTTAATATAAACAAAAGCCGGTACACTGAAAAGACAATGCAAAATTAAGAGGAAGATTTAACGAAAAGGGACTTAACTGCTAGCAGGGTAATCTAAAGGTTGAACAGGAACAAATTTACGGCGTAGAAGATGCAAAGGTACAAAGTTCTTTAAAGACCTAGAATTTTATTCTGAGCTTTCGGCCTAATATTTCATCATTAGGGAAAAATATTAATGAATTTACCTTATCTGAATTCCGGAAGCCGGAAAAATGTTACATCTCAAGTGTAAAGTCCCGCTCTCTTATTGGTTCAATTTCTATATATATCTCTTTAATCATTGTAATTA
>WUAP02121108.1:0-16045 GCA_015163945.2 Stichodactyla helianthus | reverse complement strand
CTTATAATTTATTCCTTTCTCACTAAATTACTAAAGTTCTTTTTCCCTATGACAACCTTTTTGCAAGTAGGTATACATGTACAAAAAGCCAAATGAAATAAACTGAATGTATATTATTGAAGACTGCTATAAATTTTAGCAGTGGCATTGGTGTGAAGTGATGTGCAATATCTTGAGAGTACTGTATGGTTCATTTGATGCATTTTTGTCACTGGGTACAATGATAATTGAACACTTTTCTCATCCAATCAACATTGTCAACCTACTACTTACTGCCTCATAGTCATCCAACTCTAATCTGGACTTGTTCTGCATTGTTCTTTTGCAAAGATAAACAGCTAGAATAACAAGTGGCATTCAAGTATGTCACTATTCACTAGTTTAATTAGGGACTGTAAAGTAAAGAAGGGTGGTAGAATAAAATTTATGAAGGTAGCTATTTAAGTGGCCCACCCCTTTTCTTAGTGTTGATATAACATTGTCCACCCCTTATACACTTGCAAAAAATTTTATAACCACCCTTGAATAGTGCTTATTTTCTCTTGACCCAGCCTTATTTACAGGGTGAACTGTGACCCCCCTTTACTTTATGACCAGTAACTTACTTTATGTATTACTATGCAGGAGATCAGACAAAAAATTTAACAATGGAGGCAAAGTTTTGATCAATTAGGGCTTTTTAATTGATAAAATCAGCAGCCCAGAGAACCACAACTTGCAGCAAGCAGCATGATAGCTTAAATACACTATATATTATATATGCTTGCTGAAAGATACTGTACAAGTATTTACTTAATATCTAATCTACTCACCATAGTCTATATTTTCTGGCTCCCAATTATTTGATAACCAAAAGTATGGAGTCTAAACATGAAATTGTGCATTAATAATAATGGTGTAATTAATGTGCCGCTACTTGAACCTGGAGTTAATAACTCTGTTGAACCAGGCCAACTTCAACAGTTAGATGATACATGTAGGATTCCCACGTTGATTTACTTAATACTTGTTCCACTTTACACAGAAACAATTATAAATGGAATTGTAATAGTTAGCCTTTTTCATTCAAGGTAAAATTCCAAGACATGTTTTTAAATTTTCTGTCCAAAAAAAAAAAAAAAGTGTAACCTTTTTAATCAAAGTTGTGCTCTGATTGGCTAAGCTATTATGCTCTGTTGCATGGCCCAGTTCAAGTAGTCACACAGTAAACAGTGGTAAGGCAGAGCTGGCATTGTTTGAAATGTAAATATCATGGCATTACACAGCAAAGTTAGAGCAGATTTCATATGTCTGTGAAAAGCTTATGGCATGAACCCAGTCCTGACACAGTCAAGACAAGTCAAAATTCTACTAGGAAACATCAGTTACAGCAAGGTACACTCACAGCACCGATCACACTGAGAAGTTTTCACAGTCATGAAATACTGCTTTATGTCATGGAACACTAATGATATCCATCCAACCATTCACAGTACAGCATGGGAGACTATTGGTTATCCATTCAGAATGGTGGGATTAAGTAATATCATGGCTACAAAATGCAATGGACCATGTTTTTTCAAAGTCAAATGAAAAAAGCTTATAATATTTTATAAAAACATGATGTTGTTGTATTACAGTTACCTGAAATCTGTAGTATGAGCCATCATCTTTGACCATTAAATGGTGATCAGTTATTGAAAAAATATAGCCATAAGCTGCTAACAAGGATGCCAAGTGAACACCTTCTCCTTTAAAAAAGCAAACATCACAATAATTAAGTCTCGATCCTTACGAAATGAATATGATGGTCATATTCACTGCTTTCTTACAAACTACAATGCATTTCGTTTTTTGCATGTTGATAGCTGTACTTGTATTTATATGCAAAGTGCAAAGTATCCCTCGGAGTCAAGATTACGAAACCAGTGTTAGAATTACAGTGTAAGCTCTGTTTCTATTTGTCAATTTGGGGAAACCTTTTTCCATCCCTTGAAAAAAGTAGTCTATAATCTATAGTACGTTAAGACTAAAGGGAGATTATTATTTTCAGGTAAAAAAATCATATTCACAGTTAAACATCGACATTGGATAGTATTAATCATTTGTCAACCAACAAAAGATCTGTTTGTTTCAGTTGCCAATAGAGTTTTGGTTGGCACATTGATATTAATAAGTGATGTCTATTATTTAATATTCTACTGTAGTTGGTTTTATTCATGGCTTTGTTTTTATCTTTTTCCTTTTTTTTCTTTTCTTTCTTTTGTTTTTTCATCTTTCTATTTTCTCTCTCTTAAGCCATCAAGTTAGTTGTACATTGAAATTTTATTCTTTTGTACAAATATTTTAAATTACCAGTACATGTAAATATTTTCAAGAGACTTAACATCATGTAAAATCTTGTGATATTATTATAGACACTGAGATTCATGGAAAATTCATTTCCTGACTCGGGAATTCCACGTTGAATTTCCCTTGAAAAAATGATATTGTACTTGTCGCTTTGTGACTCGTGCGATATCATTTTTCTTGCAAAATTCAACGTGGAATTCCCTCGTCCTCCAATGAATTTTCCTATAGAATTTACAGCTTACCTCTGTCTTCTATTGCTAAGTGCTCCACCATCCAGTCAATAAGCTCTGAACCTTAAAACATTCATTCCAGAATATTAATTTATCATGCACCATACATTATAAGATGTATTTTTGCTTGTGGTAAGCACAAACTTCAGTATTAATTCACGTGCCTACTTACTACACATGTATGTCATTAAGTCATTTTAGTGCCCCTTAAAATACAAGTGCTTGCTTAATGTAAAATTAGGATTCGAAGACAATATAATAGTTTTATTGTGAGTAGAGTTCTTGCTGGTATCTCCCTTGATTTGAGTTTTTTTTCTCCGGTTTCTATGGTTTATCTACTTCAACAAAACCTAACATGCTAAATTCCAATTCAATCTGTGAGTAATCTGTACCCTTATTTAGATCAGCCCAGAACTTATTTCAGGGTTTGATCAAATTGATGTTTGTTTTAATAAAGCATAGATTATGTATATACTTTACCTGTCAAAACACTAGGAATTTTGGACATAAAGCTTTTTACAGTCCTTATGGAGACACCTATCTTTTCATCTTGCATCATCTGGATAATCTTTTCCATCTAAGTTAAAAATTATCATTAATTGTTTACTTACAGTAAAAAATAAATGTACAGAAGACTTGAATTCTATAATTATTATTGCACACAGAAGCTGGATGACATAATGACATAATAATGGATATGAAAGCTCAAAGAAATATAAAATAAGCATTGACCATAAACTTTAAATAAAAGTTGAAAGCAACCAAGGAAAGATGACATTGTAAAAATGTTTTGAACAATTTCTGGTGAGGATGCTAGCTAAAACAACTTATAATATGACTAAGGATTTTAAAATCCTGTTTGTATGACAACATTTTTCAATTTTGTATTTTAAGGGATTAAAAGGCAATTATCTTAATCTTTTTGAAATAGGAAGCTAATGGGATAAATTAGGATAAAACTGTAACTCTTGTATGCATTTCTACTCTGTATTAAAAGATTGAAATGATGATCTTGATAATCAAACCAATAACTGAAATTACTAGCTAGAAATAGTAAACAATCCACCATACATGCTTTGAAAGTGGGGCCATGTACAATCATGTACATTGTTAAGTAATCTATGCATCTCCAAGTAGCTTGTGAGTTTATGTAGAAACGTGAACCACAAACCCTTTTGTTCTATTCACCTTTTTTACTCTCATGCACATACAGGAATAAAATATTAATGAAAATAATTTTGAGTGTCAACTTAGTCTTACTCAAGCCTGTGGCCCAGGTAATATTTTCCACTATGTATATCAAGGTATTTCTCAAGTATAACGTTAAATAAGTTTAAAATATCAATGTATTTTTTATTTATTTTTTCATGAACAGGAGTAAAAGAAAGACATTCACAGCATGCAAGTTGCTCTAATAGTCATCTGAAAGTGATAAAATATCACCTGGTAAGCACAACAATTGGCCTTTTCCCAGCAAATGATAACAAAATTGCTACTGTACAACTATTTTTACTTGTACCAGCACAGTATAAGAATTTTCGTATGATTACAGATGTCTTTAAATTAATAGTAAATGAACTAAGAGCTTATAAATCCCAGTTGACAGCTTCAATGAAATGCAAATAAACAACTAAGTATCTTATTTATATCAAATTGATATATTATCCTATGACTCTGATTGTTTGTTACAGAAAATGATACAGCTCTGTGCAATGTACAAAATTCTTAATAGACAAGAATTGGGATATATTAGTACTTAGGACTTTTGATTTTACTTAGAAACTATGGAAAGGTGAAAATTATAAGAGTGTACACTCATGGGTAAAACAGAAAATTTATGCAAAACAAATGGCCCTGAATATAAAGCACTCATCCTTAAAGGCCCACTTGGATGAAAATCAGTGAAAATTGGAAGCTGATTATTTCTACATGAAAAATTGTGAATATAGCTAAATAACTAGCTACTCTCTGCTAAAAATCTACATTTTAAGCTCATCATCACAGAAATTTTGGTTTAAAACCTAAACAGAAGAATAGGGTTGAGTAAATGATGTCATTTACTCACAATTTAGATACTAAAAAAACTTGACAATTTCTATCACTTCTCTTTTGGATGTGAAGAAAATTTTGCTTCATTGGTGATTATTGGGATCGTATAGATAGGTTTAGTTAAGTTTCAAGTCATTTTCAATTTTCATTGATTTTCACCCAAGTGCCTCTAATTTTTTTATTACTGGCCTTCTTGGGCTGGTGGAGCTGAGAAGTTACTAGCTGAGAGAGAGCCCATTGGCTGGTGGTTCTTAAGTTCTACTAGCCCTAAGGCAATTTTTACTAGTCACGGACTAGTGGACTACCACTAAGGTTGAGCACTAAGGGGGGAAAAAAATGAAAGTTGAAATAAACTCAAATGATAGAAAATTTATAAAAATTTACAATGTAAGAAGGCAGATTTACAATAAAGATAACTTTTAATGTTGTGGGTTACTTACAAAAAGGAATAAAAAATGAATGTGGAAATAAATTATGGATTTGGTGAACAAGGCAGAAAAAAACAAATTTGATTGCCTAGAAAGTATTTCATAGCTAAAGAGATTATGACATTGAGGTATAAAGCTTTGTATCTAAAATGTCCAACAAAAATATTCATTCCTCTAATGTCACCTTTTTTTCATTTCATGGATTTTGAAGATTTGAAATAAAATGCACACAATTTTGCATTATGATAAATTTTCCATATATGTAAAGTGATAAACAGTCTGAGCAACAAAACCATATAATAGCTGAACAACCGAAAGCAACTGTAACATAGATAGTTAATTAGTGTGAATAAAAAAACTGGAAAACTGCTGGTAGGAAGAAGCACAGAGCACAAATGGGCTTAAAGTGCTGCAGCTGATACGGTCAAATTTCATTTTTACTTTATATATTTAAAGGTCAGACAAATCCCAAGGCCATTCCAAGGTACAATCCTTTGAACAGGACTCGTAGTTCAATGAATTTAACTGTCTGTTTACATATTACACCAAACTGCCAATTGAACATGTATTTGCTGACTTAATTTGGTTTAGAATGTGACAGTTTACAGTGATACATTTGTGCCAAAATCAGATTAGTTTAAGCACTATGGACTAGGAACATTAGCCAGAACAAGGCCCCAATGCTAATCCCCTGTCACTTTGATTGACACTGAGAAGTTAAAAAGAGAAAGCTGTGGTGTGATTGCTGATACAAAATCCATAACAATACCTAAACCCTCCAGCAAATGTTTAGTTCTGTTTCACAAAGTAAAGTAAACTTCGTGTTATGCACAGTGTTTGTCACCAGAATAATTCCCAAAATCTCTCGAATCTCTGATATCTAGACATTTATATAGATCTTAATTTGTAAAGTTAATTTTGAAAATCTTATAATCCACGGACTTCGTCGGAAGAGCGTTCAGAAGGAGTTAGAACCCGGAAATATGTTTTTTCCCTGTACCCACATCTACATGTACAAATCTAGCTTAGATGTACATACAACATTTTAATTTTGAGTCTAAAATCCGCAGCTTTTAGAGTGAAATATGGATTGTGGACGTTCCAATCTGGTCATAATACGAAGGGCAGTGACTCTTAGTTTAATAAGATCGGGTTAAAATTATCGGGGTTTCTACGAATTCTTTTGGAATATTGTAGTCTAAATTCTCAACCCTTGCGCATCTCAGGCCATAATGTTGGCAAGGAAGATGGCTCTAAGCTATCCTAATTTCAAACCAGATAAAGTTCGATGATAATATGAACACAAATAAACTAAGCATGACAATTATTCAAATGTTCAAGTCCTATTTGAATCTTGTCATTTTTTCGTTTCGATTGTGCAAGTACACGATCATTTCGCAATGCAGAAGGAAGAGAGATTGTGCGTCCTTGATAAGGGAGTTTATCGTCCATCCTGGCTAATATCTCCTTTTGCAAGCAGCCAATACAACACAAATCCCTGGGCCAGCTTTAGGAGAGTTTAAGGACGACAATTTGTTCAATTAAACGTTTCTTTCAGCTGGCTTTAATTTCAAACAAGACAAACTGAGTTTAATGAGCGCGCCGCTTTGTGCTTTTGTTCTATGAGAAACCACAAGAGAAAAAGCGCAAGTCCAAAGCTGAAGCGAGTTACGAATACCAAATCTCCAGTACCTAGACTACGAATGACTAATAAATTAGTTCGACATAAGGATAAATTCCCGTATCACTGACCAGGACAGAAGGTTTCCAAGGCCTACACTCACCTTACTACAAACCAGAGCGTGAGGCGGTTCGTCAGTCTCCGTGTCTTTCATTTTTGCCATCGTAAAATCAGTAGCTACTCCAACACTGAAAGTTCCAGTTCACATCATGAAGAATAGGACTCTAATTGTGGAAAGCATGGCTAATAAACGGGCCTACATTCTAGCCTTAAAGCGTAGTTACGAAAGTAAATAGTCAATACTCAAAAAGTCTATCATGTCTTGGCAAAGGCAAATACCAGCTTTTGACGGACACACACCCGCACACTGCCAAAATAAAGTCCCAAAAACCGACCAAATTTGGTATCAGTGGTGATTTAGCAACCAGGAGAGCCTTGCAGTATCTTACATCTACCAAGAGGAAGGCTTTTGAAGGGATATCCTGGAGTTTTCAGTAGGTTTTTTGAGGTTTTTCTGACTGATATCTTCACTTGCTCGGTGTGAAAATAAATGTAAAGTGAATCAGCGGTGTTTCCCATGTTATATTTACACTTACGCTGCGCAAGGGTTCATGGGTAGTTCTTATGGGGAGGGGTCTGCAGGCTTGAGTGCCGCTATCTCATCGCTTTCGAAAGCAGAAAATTCCGGATGGTTTAAGTTTGTGCAGTTCGGGTACAAACAATGAAATAGCTTTCAAACCAGAGCTGCATGCTTTTCGGAGTAGAAAGTAAAAGGCCTCAGTAGGCAATTAACATTTCTTATTCTAAGGTAAGGTCACCGCATGCGTTACACCAATCTGATCAAATATTTTTACATTTTTGACGCAAATATTAACCAGGACGATGTATTCAAAAGCTAAGGAGCTCAACGACTTAGAACTGGAAGGGCTGTCATGTACTGCGTAGCACCCTAAAAAGTGTGGTACGGGGCAAATAAAGGAAGTAGTGAGATAAGTTTGAAGACAGAAAAAGTAATCGGGGTAGGAATATTTCCTCACTCTCTACGGTCTCTGCCAAGTTACCCGGGTCCTTTTTTCATTTTCACTTTGAATATTTTTAAATTAAAATTTTACTGATAAAAAGTATTATTAGTTATTGGAATATAATACCCATTTTACACTTTTTACAGTTCTTGATTAATTTCCATGTTACTTTATTCAACAAATTTGACTTTTTGGACTTTTAATTAGAAAAGTAATACTATCTACATTACAGTAATGGTATATATCTACAATATTTGATATTCACATAATAAACTCGAGAAAAAAATTATTTACAAAAATATTCCTTCTACACCCTAATAATCAGCGACTGATTTAAATGTCTTAATGGTGAATTGTAATTTATTCTTTACCAATTTAGCCTAGAATAATTTATGGGACAGTTATAACTGACGAACGTGTTTCGTATTATGAATGCACGGTCATGATAATCATGACTTTTAAATGGACTTCTACACCAAGCACTGTGATTGGGTGGTGAGCACTTCCATGCATTTTCATTGGACGCCGAGGAAACCATTTAAAAGCTACAGTTCTAACTTTCCCCAGTCATATAAAATGAGTCCTTTTTATTATAGAATTTGTATTTAATCCTTAAGAGAGAAAGTATCATTGCTAATTGCTGACACATGCGTGCCACCAAGAGGTTTTTTTCGCAACACGCAGATTAAAAGCTTGATACACTTCGCTCTGGTATTTTAGATTTATTTACTCAAGAACAATTTAGTAAACTAAATTAATTAATTAACAATTTCTAGTAGTTTATAAGAGTAAAAAATGCCCCTAGTAGATTGCGCGAGAAGCGGGTAACCAGATCCAAGCTTTAAGATGTTGGCCTACAACAAAAGCTGTTCAGAGATAATCACCATTATGCATGACGCGGATCGGGATGCGTTGTTATGGCCACTTTTGTTCTGAATCGCTGTTACAAATCTATGAGGAAATAGAATTGTAGTAAAAAAAAAAGGCCATCAAAAACTTTACTAATTTATTCGGCAGTGACAAAAAAGATTAAAGTCTCATTGAAGGTCTTTTAAAAAAAAAAGATGCTAACATAATTATAAAAAAATGTAGAGTTCAGGTAATACCTTCGGGTACTACATCAAGTCTGCTAATTTCTAAAATGTAGTTTGAAACAAATACGGAGATAATGCAGTTCCTGAGTAGGTGAAGTTCATAACTATATTTATCATTTGAGATGCCATTAACAGTAATCCAGATCAGATTAGTGGTGTGTTCTGCCGCTAGGCCGATCGAGAAATGCTAAATGTGCGTGCAGATTAGAGGCGTACCAAGTGGTGGGGCAGAAGGAGCGATCGCCTTGCTACGCTCCCGGTGCAGCAAGATGTACCGTAAAAAATGTCATTTTTTTCTTCAAGGGCCGGTCACACATTGAAACTTTTACCTAAAACTTGTGTGCAGGGCGCCGTTGCAAGACAAGTTTTTTTTAAAATAACAATAACTGCCTGACGAAAAGTAGAGCGAGCTACTTTCTAGCAAGTTAAACTTGTGTCGCGCAAGAAACTTGTGCGACAACGCAGTGCACATTAGCTTCAGTAAAATTCTCACCGTGTAACAGAATCTTTATATTTCTAATTGACCTTGCGCATGCACACATAGCCAACCACGCCCTCTTTACACAGGCATAACCTCATGAGCGGGTGCGCGTCCCAAAGTAATTCACAAAATCAGTACAGCTCAGCATAGAGTAGTTTTCGTAAGAGTGGAAATCACGGCACCGAATTGACGACATCCGCTGCACTAAACACAGCGTGCGAGATCACTGCTCATCCATTGCGAAAATGTTTCGAAACAGCATCACGATCATCACGATCACGATACGACAAACATCACGATCACGGTACGACACTTTTCCACCGTCAGTGTTTTAGTAATACGAAAGTTGCTCCATGCTTCACTTAACCAACATAAAACTAAAGTTCTTTCTGATGCACGTAGTTCAGAATCCCGTACCAAGAGAATCCACCGAGCATAAGCCAAGAGCCAAAAGCTGCGGGTGACTTTAGGAACGAAATTGCGTAATCAAGTACATGTTTTATACTATTGTCTAGATCAACTTCCCTACCAGCGGTAATATTAACATCAACATATAGTATAGTACCAAGTTTTTGGAAATCTTCCACCAACATCATAGTTCCTTGTATTCTGTGATTATTTACAACCAGAATTTGTGTTGGTTGAAGTTGCAGGAGCCATCCTGTGACCAATCAATGGCTGTAGACCCGGTTTGTTTTGAGTTTTCGAGTTACGCATTCCTTTGTATGCAGCGTTCCATTTAGAATCACAAGAATCATTTTCAAACTGTCAATCAGTGGGTTTTTCTTCTACCAAATTGTTTCCTCTGGTCCCTATTAGACGCTATAATCAAGATTCAATCATTAGTGATTGTTTTTCTTTGAAGTAATCTTTAAAGCAACCGTTGCTAAGGAAGCGCAGATCATTTTAGCGATGCTATCATAATACAATCAGAATTCTTCCAACCAAATATTGTTGATAGGAGATCTTTTCAGCTGTCTGCATTCATTGTTACTGTAGCAGTGCAGATAAAGTAGCGATGCCATGTAAAAATGCTAGTGCATCTCCAGGAATTGAGATAATCACAGATCCGGACCACAATTGTTCTCCAGTCCGGCCAACTGATTTGTACTGTAAATCAATAATTTGTTTGAACAGTATTTCGATGTTTCACTCCATTGGCTATAAACAGGTTGATACAGAAGAGTTGTAAATGAAGCTGAAGTGAAACAAGTCATCTGCTGACGGTCTCGATTTAGAGTCCCTGAAAAATAATATCAACACGTTATTCAGAAGTTTAACCACTTTGAAAAAGTGCGCGTACACAATGCAAACGAGTAGTGAGATAAAACACAACTTAACCCTTTTGCGAAGTTCAGACCAATTTCCAAAAAAAAGAGTATGGAATGAACGAATTTCCACTAGAACGGACCTCTGTAGCTTGGGCGTATTTGTTTTGCTATTTTAGATCACGTGTCATTCCCTTGGGTGTTAGTTTTTGTTTCTTATACGCGCTTGATAAGATACATTAGTATGTATGACCTTAAAAAAGAATCTTATTTCCGAGAGGATGACACGTGGTCTGAAATGGGTAAACGTTACGCCCAAGCTAAAGAGGTCCATTGTGGGGTTCAAGATGTTGGTGGCATTCCTAGATTAGACACCTGTTTTTCATGGGGGACAATAATCAATCATGTAACCGTTTCTCATCTACACACACAGCCAAACCCACCGCTCAGAGAATACCTTTCACAAATTACAAACTGTCATAGCCCCTCGAGTACTTATTGCCTGTTTAAATGCAGCCCAAGGGGGGAGGGGTGAGAACACCTCTGCACTCAAACCAAACTACTTACTTTATCAAGATGCTTCGTACAAAGTCTATAGCATCTTGCGAAGATTCTGACGGTAGTTCTGGCTCGGTGTTTTGAGTAGCTATTTTAAATAACGCTGCCATTGGTTCGTATTCTGCCCATGGAGGCTTAGTAGTCAACATTTCCACCACTGTACATCCGATACTCCTTCATGGAGAAAAATATAATATGTCAGTAGAGGTTTTGAGACAAAATAAATATGAAAATTCTATCCACAATTTACAACTGAGGGAAAAAAATTTGTGGTGGTGATGGTGATGGTGGTGATGATGAAATTTGAAATGAATGTGACTAGTAAATGAAAGGATATGAAGAAAAGGGAGTAAAAGGTTGGTTAATGCTGTTGTTCTTGATGAAGGCAACGCCGGTTGATGATGACTGGAATATCGATGATGACAATGACAGCATTGTTGTGGTTGTTGTTGTTAACGATAATAAAGACTACGATGCTCACGATTTATCACTGTAGTTACATAGTATGGCGTTATTCATGATGGTAACGTTGTTTGGGATGATGCCTGATGATGTTCACACTCACCACACGTCAGCCTTTCTACCGTATCCTTCACCGTTAATTACTTCAGGTGCCATCCAATATGGCGTCCCGTGCACGGAACGGAACCCAGTTTTGCTTCGAATTGTCTACAAAGGACAACAAAACGAGTCACCTTCAGGGCCGGATCCAGGTAAGGGTTGCAGGGAGTGCGCATCCCCTGAGTTGAGCGACTTACAGTCAATTATTATGGATTTAATATTATTTACTTTCGGTGCTCGAGTCCTGAACATGAATGGTGCACGCCCTCAAAAATATCCTATATGGAGGTGCACCCCCTCAAAAATATCCTATATGGAGGTGCACCCCCTCAAAAATATCCTATATGGGGGTGCACCCCCTCAAAAACATCCTACATGGAGGTGCAACCCCTCAAAAATATCCTATATGGAGGTGAACCGCCTCAAAAAAATGTTTCCCCTGCCTTCTTCAACAAAGAACAAAAAAATGGCCACACCCTTCACATGATTCGCTCCTTTTCAAAATAACTGAAGGGGTGGGGGGTGGTGCTCAGTTGAGACCAATCGAGAGCAGACCTTCTTCCCTAACCTCTCGATCAAGAAAACACTCCTTTATTTGTACTGCACAACGATAGTTGTCTTATAATCTTCCATACCTGTAATCGTTTTGAAGCTCCAAAGTCGGCAAGTTTGACGTTGCCATGGAGATCCCTTAATATGTTGGCTCCTGTTATAAGAAGAGAGGGAAATTACGATTAGGTTATAGGACGATTACAGTTACAAGGGGATATGGTAAGCACTTGCCCGGCCATTAAACGTGCCGTAACCGTGCAAGCATTTCATTGGATGACTGGTAACCTCGTATCCTGTGACTGGAGTTTCAAGAAAGCAACAATCAACAAAGACCGCAAACTTCGGTGATTTCAGTAGTTCATCCATTCAGATGCTGTCATTTTAGTTTTTTTACCATGGCCAGTTCAAATGCTATGCTTTCCAAGTTCAAATGTATGCCTGAAAATTCAGCTGATAGTACCGGCATTTGCTTTCGGTCCTGACTTGCTTGTTACTTTTGGCTATGACAAGGTTTTCTAAAATAGGTGTATATGTTTTCATCTCCATGCTATACTGTAGCCGCAGAAGGGCCGTGAATTATTAATGATAACATATCTGGTTAGAATTTTGTGTTCGACTTGCTAGCCTCGGTGGTTTTTCCTTTCTTTTTTGTGTGTGTACTTGCGTGGTCTCCTAGCACAGCAAGCGTACATCCCACGCACAACCCAAATCCTTAACGCAAGCAGGCAGCCCTGAAACAGCCTCTGGGCTGATCTAAGTCAGGGCACGGCTAACTCACAGATCGAATTGGAATCTAGCATGTTGGGTTTTGCGGAGGGAGGAAAACCGAAGAACCCGGAGAAAAACCCTCGAATCAAGTGAGAGACCCAACAAGAACTCTACCTACATGAAATATCGAGTCCAGGAATCGAAACTGAGACCCCAGAGGTGAGAGGCGAGTACGCTACCTCTATTCCACCCTTGATTCCCAAGGCAAAAGAACCGGAGACATTTCACGTAGCCTGCTCCTGCAATAACCTACTTTTTTTGAGTGTAAACTATAGCTACCTTTGATATCTCTGTGTACTATTCTGTTGGAGTGCAAATAGCACACTCCTTCCAGGATCTGTCTGGTGTATCGTCTTGTTAGACTCTCGTTTAATGCACCGTGTTGCTTGATGTGTTCATGCACCGATGACTGAAACGAGGAAAAAAGTCATTAAATGCTAGTAAGGACAGAAAGCTTGCGCATTCGCAATCTTTACGCGCAAGCGCTTCTAACCACAAACCAGTGTTTGTTTGTTTGTTTGTTTGTCAAGAGAATAGTTTTGCCCGGAAACATTTGACGACAATCCTCGGTGGTTTCTTGTCTGTTTCTGTTGTTACTTTTGTTTTCCACTCGATTCTCATATTCTCTTTATATTTTCACGACTACAGAGAGAGAAGTACGAGGAAGAGAGAGAGGGATTAGTTGTGCAAAGTCCTTTTTCTCATGCACGCGTTGTTGCCTTTGCCGTTGTTTGTGTCCTCTTTTGATATTTTCAAGTCTTTGACGACTTCATTTTACTCAATATGACTTGGGAAGGCATCAACTCTTCTAAAACCAATGTTTTTACCAGAATACTTACCCCTGGCATATACTCCATAAAGATATAAATGTGCAAATCAGTGGTCTCCATCCCATAATACTGCACAATTCTCTCGTGTTTGAAGCTCTTCATAAACTCAATTTCACCTTCCAACGCCCTCACCTCCTACGCATCAATATACAAAAAACAAAGAAAATTCAAAGAATTTGTTAACATTGTCTTATTGTTTTGTATGAATCCACAGAATTTACTTTCTGTCCACGGCTGTGTGAATCTTTTCCTTTTGTGGCTTTGCGCGCCAACAGAAGCAGATGGCTGTCAAGTACTTAAACCGCGAGGAATTCTTTTCTACTATAACCTCTTGGTTACACGGTAAAACCTTTGCGCAACGGGTGTTGCGAGACCCGTTTCAAGGGGGTTTTGCTAGGTACGATTTCGTCCTAAGCTTGTTCGCACCACAAGTTTCAGATAAAAAGTAGAACTTTTTTCTACTTGTGCCGCGAACAAGTTTTAGGATGGAATTGCACCGCGTAACACCGTAAAACTTGTCTGACAACACCATAGGACACACGTTCTGCTAAAAGTTTCACCGTGACATGACCTTTACGTACTCAAAATGAACGAAACCCGAAGCCAATAATTCCCGGATTTTCGAATTTATATTCTTGTAAACTTTTGTTTTCATTTTCATTCAACTCACCAGGATAATTTTACTTGTTTAATCCGCTTTTATTTGTTCTGCCTGATCTTTCATTCTTCCTGTTATCCTTTCAATATAGCTATGCCATTTTGTTCGGCTTTTACCATCTGTTCCTGTTCTTCCTGTTCTTTCCATCCTTTCACTATCTATTGTCTCGATATCCTATAGTTATGGGTGTTTCTTGACATCTATTCTTTCACTATCTGTTCTGCCTTTATGTTATTGTACAAAAGGTTGTTCCTTTGCATCCTTCCTCCTGTACGCCAGTTTCAATCCAGTTTTATCCTCCTTTTCGTTCACTATATTTTCTTCATTTGTTGTGTTATATCACGCTGCTTCCATCTTCTTTCTTCATTCGTCTTCTAATACTACATTTTTACTCTCTAGCAATTATTTGTACGCAGGCATAATTTTTAATTAAAGAAATAAGTTTTTCCTGAGTGGTCATCGTGGCCATCGTCAGGGTTTTACTGTACGACGCGCGCTACCGTGCCAACCCGGTGTATTTTTCATGAGTTATCCAATCAGATAGCAAGAATTTGTTAGAGATACAACTAGTACTCTCACGACTTAGTGAGTTCACCTGCAAATGCGACAAATTTTCGCTATCTGATTGGTTAACTTGAACTTGTAGAAAAATACATTGGGTAGCCACGCGGTAGCGCGCGTCGCACAGTGTAAAGTACAATATGAAAAAGTCATTATATCTAATTTTGGTGCACCAACTTACGTTCTTGGTGGACGAGTTAAGAAGACCAGTTTCGATTTGCTTGACGGCCAGTTCTCGTCCCGTGTCAAGATCATGACACATGTATACCTGTCCGAATGCACCAGCGCCAAGCAGCTTTCCTTTCCTCCAGTTATTGGGGAATTGAGTGGCTGAGATGAATGGAAAATCAAATTATTTTAAACTACTAAAGAGAGGATCAATCTGGCCAGCAAAACATATTTGCGCTACCTCTTGGCACACATATGACGTAGGGCCTACAGTCATGCCATAAGGAGGGTGAAGGTAAGGCATGGCTTCGTTGAACAAGGCTGGTTTAAGGGAGAAAGGTCTCCAAAACAGATGCAATACATATTTCTGCCCCCTCAGCATGGTTATCATGACGTATGGCCTACAATTATGCCATAAAGAGGGGGAAGAAGGTGCACCCTTAAACTGTCCCCCCTCTCTCATTCAGTGCTCTTTTTAAAAGGCTAAAGCTACAACGTACATGGATTAGTGAGAACAGGGTTCCCACTCATCTGGAAAAGTAAAATTCCATGACTTTTCCCCGACTTTTCCCTGACCAAAAACCATTTTTCAATGACCAAGATGCACATTTCTCTTTAGTCCTTTTAATCAAAAACACATTTACATGGACCATATATAGGTTACTAAAAACAGAATATCTGTTGTTTCTTATACTGTTGTTAGTGTCTTCTCTTGGCGATCAATGTTGTGTGTTCTTCCTTGTTAATTCTGTATGCTGTCATGTAATATTTTGTGTGTAAATGGAATAAAATCCTAAGTCCTATA
>WUAP02121107.1:0-32454 GCA_015163945.2 Stichodactyla helianthus | reverse complement strand
AGGCTGGCCGGCCCCCAGACCATATACGACCAACCCCTTGCTCTAACCACGGTTCACATGGATTTGAAAGAGCAAAATAACCTAGTCTATCTGGTGCATTGTTTTGGCCTGTATTGATATGCTAATTGTTTGAAATCGATAGACGAGTGGTTGAATGCGCTGTACTTTCAGGACAGTGAGTCAAGGCCGTAGGGCTGGGTTAGTACTTGCATGAGTGACCATTGATAGCATCTTGGTGAGTTTAGAACTTTTCTTTTTAAGTTGCTATGTTTAAAATAATTCGTTGTCTTTTTTACTTCGGTCCTCAGGCCGAAATGTTACTGTATTCGGTTTGGCAACCCATAATATTTGCTGTGCCTGTCAATTAGCTGTCACTATATTTCCTCATATCGACTGAATCATATTCGCCGAGTAACATACTTTGATGTCACGACAGAACGTGGCCACTGCATGTTCACGGTTAGACCGCGCACAGATAGCCTGCGTTGCATCTGAACAAACGGTTTGTTCAACGCGCAGGCTATGCACAGACAATTTTCTGCTTTTTGCGCAGACTACTCGCACGTGTTTATGTTCTGTTCTGAGCAACAGCCATACGCGCTGAAATATCATTGCTTTGAAGCAACTATAGGCTTGTTAATACTATACTTACGTTGGTTTACTTCATGAAATAACAATGACAGTCTAGGATCATGTTTATCAATGCCGTAATATTCCTGAAAACAATATAGACTATCGGGTAGGTTAGTAGGTGACCATTTTATAGAGATGACAGGTCTGTTGAGGAAAAAGATGATACAACTAGTCAAACAAGCAACTGACCAGCCAGCCGTTTGATAAGTCAGTCAGTCAGTCAGTCGGTCGGTCGGTCGGTCAATCGGTCGGTCATTAGGCCGGGATCAGGTCAGGTATCTTGTGACAAGAAATGCTTTAATTTTAATACTCACGATTGATTAGTTACGATGCTCCCTCGGTCAGGATAAATCTCAGGGGAATGAGCACTAGTAACCTTGTTCTTTCCACGTCGTTTTACTTTTATGTTCTTGACGTTGTTCGTCGAAACTTTTGATAATTTTTCGTCTTCGTTGCGGTACGAATCTTCTCTCATTTTCCGGTGAAGTCGGCGTCTAGCGTTTGCAAACCAAGTGCTTACCTGCGAACAACAAAAAAAGCTTGAGAGCCTTGTGGTAAAAATGATATTTGCGAAGAAATCTGATAAGACTTCAGTTACTTAATTAAACACAACAGCAGTCACCCCCAATCCCCTAACCTTCCCAACACATATTCTAACCTCCCTAACACATCCCCTAACCCACCCAACACATCCCCTAACCCACCCAACACATCCCCTAACCCACCCAACACATCCTCTAACCTCCCCAACACATCCCCTAACCCACCCAACAAATCCACAGCCCGGCCTGGGGCATCAGTATATGGCTTTCGTACCATATAGTTCTGATACATCATGTATCAAGACGTGTATGCGTTATTCAGGCGTAGGATCAGTTCACATCAATAGATGTGCATGTACCTGAGATTTATTAAGTCCAGTTTGTTCAGCAAGCATCAGTTTTGTATCTCTGTTAGGGTAAGGATGGTCTTTATTTGCGTTCAACCACATCCTAAGTTTATCTGTAGACTCTTTTGGTAAAGTCGTCTTTTTTCTTTCCCCTGACGGTAGAATAGTTACGGGAGGCATGAATCTGGAATAAGAAAATACAAGCAAATGAAAACATATCATTACAATGCAAAATAAAACTTTTAATTAAGAATTATCATAAATCAGTTGAGGGTAATTTTCCTTCATTTACAAATATAGTTAGTAATTCATAAATACTACAGTAATGATTTGACGATAGCTTCATTAGCTAGCCGCCACTTCACTTGCAAAACTGATTACAATTTATTTCCTCTCTTGTTTTGGTGCACTTATTTTTCGAGTAGGTTTAATAGACTACTTGAATCAAAAAAGGGAACAGCTCCCAGTATTGAATAAGGCGAGTTAAAGCAGAACAAGGTAAGTTATCATACTGACCTTTGTCGTATTCGAAACCTGATCAGAGGAGTGAGAGGTTTTTGTCTCCTGTTTTGCTCTTCTTTGTAGTGACATAAATCCCACACTTCCACCAAGTCTTCTGCATTCGAAAAGCAATTATTCTGTCATAAAAAGGAAAAGCACACAGAAAGAATAGAGCGTTACAATTAAACGTTTAATAGACGCAGGAGTGACGACACAGTTCAGCATGCACACAGAAATTCCAGAGCCATTTCCCAAAACTAGTAGGAATAAATAAAATAGTTTAACTCTCCAAGATGCAGCGAACCGCTAAGCCAATATGTTTTAGTTTCGACTGAACAGTGTAAGATGCCTTTCTTTTATAACCTAACCTACTAACCTGTAATATTGTGTACACAGACTCAAAGTCTTCCCTCCAAAATGCAACTTTAACTCTGGCTCTGTTCAGAGTCTCATTCACCAGGTACTCTTCTTCAATAGGTAAACTCCCCAGAAAATCTTCCAGCTCGTAAAGCAACTTGTTTTCTTTTAGCAAAGAGCAAATCTCGATGGACAAAGACAGGTCAGGTCCATTCATGTTCCAAATACGCCACAAACGTTCTACATCAACAGGTTCTTTTACCTTTTGTGATGAATTTCTTCTATTGGAGGTCATACTTGAATGAATTATTAATTGCTTTAGGTAGTACAGAGTAATAAAAGGTATCAACCTTCAATTCAACTCAGCTATTGCATGCAGTTTGGTTAATTATGTGTCTGTTGTAAATTTTCATTCAAGCAAACGTGCAAGTGACGTGTGCAGAAATCCATCAGACACGTGCATATTAACTAAGTAAGGGGTTTCGATCAATCAATGTTTATGCACTTATACAAAACACAATGCGAAAAGTAAGAAGTCATCCAGTAGTACTTGTAAAAAATTGGAGAATGTGAATGGTTTACAAATTGCAATAACTGCCACAAATTTGCTTGAGTAAAAAGCGTGCATGCGCGCGGCATTAAGGCATTCCGTAATCTTGCAGCATTAATTACTAGAAAGAAATAATTATGATAGCTAACGTAAAATTTTTCCTTACATTTGCTTTCACAATGGTCGATATGTAAACAACACTAACAGTAAGAATTATCAAGATAAGGGGTTATAATTTTTATAATATATATATATATCCGTATTACAATCTAGTTTCCTCCCTCTGCTCCCTTCTTGGTCTATTATTTGTACCTTTAGGGTCCCCCCTCTAAGCGTCTTTTTCGATGAAAATGCACTAAACTGCATATTCTTTTCAACATCACTAGTAAAAGAAATCCACAGTTTTGTAAGATAAATATATAACTATGCCTCTGTTCAAAGTACGCAGTATTTATACAGTGGCATTCTCTGTTCGCAGGTCTGAATGCCCAGCGCATATACGCAATTAGCTTTTTTCATCACCTGACAAAGGTCTTAAGTTCAGAAAGACATGTTCACTTTTAGTTTTGCATTTCCCAGTTAAAAAAAAATCAGTTTTCTAAGGGGTGAAAATGGTGGACACTTTTTTCTCCTTTTCACTGGTTTTAGTCATTTTTTCTCTTTGCTGGTTACTGTATGTATTACGTCTTTTTGAACTATTCAAATATCAGGCCTAAGACGCCTTCTTTTGCAGTCTTATCAATTTTTGGTAGCTTTTTTGTCCATATTGCCAGCCAAAATGATTAAATAATTAATCAAATCAGTATTGTTGAAACTTTCCGGCAGCATCAATGAAGAACGACTTCTGACAATTTGAAATGGCAATTGCAGCTAGCGTATCGATGATTGCATGTGGATTAAAGATAGCTTGTTAGTGGTCTCATCTGGTCTGACATGCGTCTTATTTTACTCATTGCCAGAAAAAGGCCCAAAATTAATCAAGCACCGACTGGAAACATCGTGTTGCTATCAAGCTAGACGTTATTATTGATCCAAAAAGTCGAAAACTTCCGAAAAAAGCTAATGAGAAAATTTTTTCCGTCTAAACATTCTCTAATTTGTCTATGGTATTTGTCAGTACAGTGTTTTCCGCAAGACGTAATGATCAGCTGACCATTAGTGCACATGCGCACTACAAAGTTTTTTTTAGTGGTTATATTATAAATTTCTCATAATCAATATACGGTATAATATCAGTTGTGAACCATCTGCAGATGAAGCTTTCTTTTATTTATAGTATGTGATTATCTTAGTTGATCACTTATTTCATCTGATAGGTCAATATAGGTCGGGTTAAACATAGCATCAGACTAGGGGTCGTAAATCTCATTTACTTTCTGATACGCTCAGATAGCCACTATGAGATCTAGCTAGAGAAGAAAAACTAGACCACATGTACCAATATCATCAGTAAACGTTAACAAAGCTAATACTTTTCTAGAAGTCGAAGCACCTTGACTTCCTTTTTTTCTATGAGTTCTATCGTTTCTTGATAGCTCGAATCGCCGCATAAAAAAACATACAAAATAAAATAATTAGCTTTAACGCAAATACAACAGCCAGGTTGTATAACTGATAACATCTTTCACGTTTTTTAGAAGGGCGGGACGTGTTAAAGTTGTAAGCCTAAGGGCTCAATGGTGCCCATGGGATAATACACCCACCAATGCATGAGGCCAGTTATATTTTCAAATTCTTCCTCATCACCCTGTGTCTTTGTTTTAGTTTTTGTTGTTGTTGTGTTATGTCATGAATAAGTTTCTCGCTTTCTTTCTCTTTTGGCATTGAATCTTAACCTTCTTCTTGCATTGGATTTGTTGATTTTCTGTTTTCCTGCACGGTATTACATTGATTAATTCATTTATTCATCTATTGATTAATCAATTAGTTTCTTTTCTTTTCCACCCTGCTAACAGCTAAAGACATCCATGCGATCTATGCATTCAAAGCGTTATTCATCAGTTCAACTCCGTATACGGTGATTTTGTATGAAGATTATTTAATATTTGAGCATATGTTGTTATCACATGAACTTATTAGTTATTGCCAACAAGAACTTATTACAATTTGTAACTTTTGGTTCGTATTTGGGTATGCTACATCGCTATTGCTGTGTACCATACACTTTTGTACTCGATTGATCATAAAACAAAAACAGATTTGTTCAACCCGGCATCCATACGGTATATTGCTATAGTGCTATCTCAATGAACATCTAGAGATATCAAACCCTCCCCTACTGTGTCTAAACAAACAATCACGTGACCAAACAAGCCTCTTAAATCGAGAATGACTTCAGAGTGTTCCTGGAGTCCCTAGAAATGGCCGATAATTCATCGGAAATTTCCACCGGATTCGATTCTCAAACTTCGAATGGCGACAACGAGGAGCTAGAGGACAGAGATGAAGTCTTTGATCACATCGCCATCCCAAGAAAAGCGAGTGTTTTGAAAAAAGAAGGTCGCGGACCCAAGCGATCTTTGTCTAAGTCAGTCTCGTTTAGTTCAAGACCAGAAGACAAAAAGATCATCAATGGTTTGTTTTTACTGTTTTTATTTATTGTAATTTTGCTTCCTAAGTAGTAGAAGAGACTTGAAGGGTTTTATGGTTGGTTTATTGATAGTATATTTCGTTTTTTTTCTTTCAACATCAGCTGCAGATTGCTTGACATTTATTCAGAATGGATGTGAGTTGATGAAAATCCGCTCTAATTCTCGACAATACCAACGATTTTTTTCCTTGGATGAAGATTTAACGACACTCCGTTGGAAACCTTCGTCAAAAAAGCCAGAAAAAGCCAAAAGTAAGTATTCTCGTAATAGTTTAGTTGGACTGGGGAGCTCTCTTGTTTCGTGTATTTTTTCTCGGGTCAACAAACCTGTCAACCAGAGAGATCTCAACATGCGAGACATTTTGCATTTTTTCCATCTATTGTTTTCAGCCCACTTTTCTTTTTACGTTAAAATTATTTTAGCTAAATGAATAAGGAATGAAACACTAGTAGTCACAGATATGAGTAAAGGGGTTTTACTGTAATTCTCAGCATTTTAAAATCCATCAAATTCATCGCATGATTAAGCTTTTACTTATATTTTTATCCACCAGGGATTGAAGGAGGTTATTTATATTTTGTCTCACAAATACCCATATATCGAAGAACCATACTTGTGTACTTGTAGCTATATAATATGACTCTTTAATTGATGGTTTCCTGCAAATCATGCCGGTGGCAAGCACACAGTTGTCGTAAAACATTTGATCAACAAGAGGTCGTTCGATTCAAGTTAATGAGAATATATGTTCTAGATTGCTTGAATACTTCCTCGTACCAGATACACTGATCGAATCTAGTGATTTTATACACTTCAGCTACTCAAAAGCCACCGTAGGAAATTTCTTCAGAAAAATACACATACAACAATTATTTTCATGCATTGTTTTCGAGATTTTTGTTGTTTACCGAGGCTGTAATACCTACATATACATACATACTTGAAAATACGAAGTTATGGATCTTTTTTATTTCGAAAAAGCATCTCTGCTTTATTCGTATAATAAGTCACTTTTGCAAAGATGGGGCTTTTATCACGAATACGTCCTTCTAAAAAGCACCTCCATTAAAATCCTGTCTAGTATGTAATATTTTAAATTAAGTTCATAACTCTAGTTTTCTTGTGGCAATTTTATCAAATTCATATAAGCTTATAAACTAAGTTAAAATTTAAACAACATATTAAACGTTTTTTTTCAGTTGTCTGATTAACATTATCCATTCTTTCATTCATTCATTCATTTGTTCATTCATCTGTAATAAGGTGATGGAATTTAGCCTCAGATCATCGATATCATGAAATAAGTGACAGAAGTTTTTTTCTTAAATCCCTCACATTGACAATTAATCCCAGAAAGCAAGAAAGCCAGACTTCACCTGTTTATACCTCCTTAAATTGTGTTCAACATATGGACTTTTTTTGTTCTTAATTATTTGAATTTCAGTGTATTTCACTGCAAATCTGTCAAACCTTACAGCTTTTTGAAGAATAATTAAGCTTCCAAAAATTCATATCAACCACCATATCTAACATTTCTTAAGTATTATACTTCTGGCTCAGCTTTTCAGATACAAATAGAAAAGTTGTACATCAATTATGTTTGAAAGAATGACTAAAAACATGTATCAGAGGAGGAAGTATTCATCTCAAAGAATCATGAACAAGAGATTCATGCAAACTCAGCATTTATTCCTTTGGTTTATGAATTTAAAGATTAAATAGGCTTATATCATACAACTCTAAAGTAAACCCAGTTTTTGATTTGACAAACACTATTATCCTGATCTTAATAAGATAAAAGATGCAGGTTTTAAAGTGATGAATAATTTACAGATGAAAACCTGAAAACTTAAATCTCCTACAGATGCATGTTTCCTTTCCATTATGATGTTGATGATATATCTACTATAATGTTTTTAATCAGACTGCAAATGAGGGAGTGATTGTACTTCTACTACAAATAAGCATTGAAGATATGAATGATGTGCTAGATGTGCACATGCGCTTGTTATTTCTGTTCAAAGAGCCAGACAGTTCACCTGGATTAGTACTTCATTTAATCTTGGTCCTTATGATTACACATTTATACAGTACAAAATGAATTTGATTTTTCTTTTGGTAATATTACCACTTTGAGAAGAACATGAAATTAATAAACTTGAAACTTTGCCAGAGAGAGTTGGTGAACTTAGTACCATATGCTTCTCTATTTGTAGCTCCAGGCATGATTGCTTTTCCTTGTCAATACAATTTTTAATAATACTTGTAAATGTAACTTATGGCAAGACAAGAATTTTAAACTAAACATGATCAACTAGCAGTTTGTTAAGGGTAATGTCTAGAATCTCGTAAAGAATGAGCAAGTTGATCATTTTTAGCTTTATTTCTGTTTTATTCTCCAAGAAAGACTTTTTAAGTTAATTGTTTTGACAACTGAAATCAGATAATTTACATTGTATTTTGGCTTTTGAATTAAAACTGCTCAAGCTTCATCATGTAGATATCTATAAATAAAAAGCTATTTTTGAAGTAGAATAATGGTCCTCTTTAATAACATACAACAAATTTAGATTTTTTGAGAAAATGAACAAGATGGTCTTATCATTAGAATATAAAGTAGAGAAAAATCTTGGGAGCTTTTCATTAAGTAAATGTTTATCAATATCCTTGACAATAGACTTCAAAATCCAGCCAGTCAGGAGCTTGAGGACTTATATCTTACGTACCACCTAAGGAAATTAAAATAGAAAATCTTCTGAGGATTTAAATTTAATTTTCTATGTAGGTTTAGTTTTTTCTAGTTGTTATCAGGTAATGAAAGTGCAGGGTAGAAATAAAAATAAGTGTATAAAATGGTTTAATATTATTCTAATTATGATTCACCTCATACCTGTTAATTTTACCATATGTAGTAGATAATGTTAACATAGATTTAACAGCTTTGTTCATGTTAGTCCAGCATTCTTAAAAACTGTAAAATTAGAGGATAGAATATTGATAATATTTAAAAGGATATTTTGTTTATTTGTGAATAAGCATGTCATTTTTAACCAGATGTTAGATAGTCATGCATATTTTGCAACTTTTTGTACTATTATTATTATTATTATTATTATTATTATTATTTATTGATAATATTAACTAAAGCACCTTGTGTACTTTCTTTCTCACTTATATTTCATATATTTAAAATGCAAAAAACATGATAATTGTGTTTTTGATTTGATCAAAGAGATCATTGTGTGCATGCTTGTATAATATTGTATAATGAACAAAACATGCAAAACTAGAAGGATTTGATTGATTTCATGGTGAATAATGCCTCCTGAGCATTAGATTCCACTTGCCATATACTTATATATAGTCTGTTTTGAAATACCGAAGGTGAATAAAATATTTTGGCATTACTACAGCACATTCACTGGGTTTGAACATCTTTAAGGGGGACCTTGTATTTAAATACAAAAAGGTATCCTCCACTGAACATGGAACATTTTCCTGCTGTGAGGGATGAAAAACTAATGTGTTTACACCATTTAGTACTTATCAAATTTAACACAAATGAGCCAAAACATAATGCTCTATGGGTGTATCAGGACTAGTTTTGTTGTTTCTAGCACAACATTTCATAGTTTGCATATAGACAGCAGTATGTGCTCACATGTTGTTTTTTTAAAATACATATTAATTTTGTAAGGCGCTGTATTATTTATTTTCTCAATGAATATTCATATGTCATTGCTATCTTGTTATTTTTAGTTAGTATTGATTCTATAAGAGAAATACGCACCGGAAAGAATACGGAAGTGTTCAGAGAAATGGATCGTGATGACATCCAAGAGGACTGTGCATTTTCAGTGATTTACAGTGACAACTTTGAAACCCTCAATCTTGTGGCTTATTCTCCAGATGAAGCTAATATTTGGGTGACTGGACTAAGATGCCTTATTGATTCTGATAAAGGTACATTATATTATACTCCTTGTTAGAAAACGGTACTGTAGATAGATGAATAAGATATTGTACACCAGGAAATGCCGACATTACTTGTATATGCTGTAACATCCCATTTCAAGTGGATTAGAATGAATATGTAGGTTGTGTTGTGATTCATCTGACAATATGTTTCATCAACCTCTATTATTGTTTTTTTTTTTAACAGCTCAGAGTCCTGTAGAACAACGGCAACAAATGAGAGATAGATATCCTTTAATATTAAGATATTAATAGGGGATTCAATGAAATAACTTTGCCACTGTGCTGGTGAACAAGGAGTGGTATAAGGGGGGAGGGGAGGGGGGGAAAATTTAAACCAAGACCTGCCGCACAACAGACCAAGCAAACCCTGACAATTATGTTGGTCCATAACATCTATAATTGACATACCAGCAGTGAATGGACTGTGCTCTCTTGGACTAATCATAACATGGTTAATATATTTGCTACATTTGTTGCAATTATCTTTTGGACATGCTATTTTTAAATCTGCTAACTACATTAGATAACTCTGTGAATTTAAAACTAGCAGTGTTTTTCAAATTTAATGACTATTAATATTTGATGATTGGATTACAATATACTCGCATATAATTTCAATCTGCCATTACTGCAGGTGGATTCAGAGATATTTTTTTGTTTCTGTGGTTGTTGTTGTTGTGTCTTTAAGACCCAGTTAATTTACAACTGTATGCATTTTAAGGCATATTTTATATGCTTGGAAATTTATGTGAATTAGGGTTGTGTGATGATAAGGATGGCATTACTAACATTTACAGGATTCAGAGGTCTAATCCATTTATGCTGCTTTACAACTAAAATAAAACAATTCTTGTGAGAATTTAGAGTATCCAACAAAGCCTGAAGTAGGATTACAGAAGGATTAGTCAAATGTTCTCAAAAATAGCTAATTTTAACAAAATGTTAAGCTGATTTAAGTTGTGTGTGTGTGTGTTTGTTTTGTAGAGGTCATTTTTCAATTAGACTGTATAATGTACATGCTAAGTCTAATGTATATGTATATGTATATTTCTATTTTCAGAGAGAATTCTCTCTTATGAATTATCATGAATCAGTCATGCACTTTGTCAATTAGCCAGAACTTTTGATCAAAGGATTAGTAATTCTCCACAACTACAAATCATTAATTCCAGTCTCTAGTTCCTAGTTTTTTTCCTATACCTACATCAGTGCCATCAATCACCTAGCAAGTCTTACCTTGATTTTAAGGCAGTAGCAATTTTTTTTTAATTTATTTTTTATCTAGTTTATGCTTTAAATTATATTAGACCTTCCACACCCTGTCAGAGATTATGTCATGCTGTAGTATTATTGATATCTGTTTTTTGTTTCTTATCAAATTTTAGTTTCCTTGGTGGGATTTTTTAAGAACAATCAATAATTGAGATTGTGTACTGACAATGTCTGGAGTATATTGGTCCAGTATACCAAATGTGACCAAAAGTGACAGTTCTTCTTACTATACTAGATGCCTTTCACTTTAAACATACCAGTAATGTTTCACTCCCCTGGGAACAAGACTCCTTTTTAAGGTACACTGATTTGATGTACTTCTGAAGCATTGCAATGGTAAATACTGGAATGTGATACCAATTGCACGGAAATGATCCCTGGTCAGAAATAGGAAAAAATTACACCAGAGTAAACAAGTTCATTTAATTTTATTTTAGTCTGACTATATTGCACTGACCATCAGTTCCAGTAGTCTCTGGCACAGTGTACTGTTAATTGCCATTTATATATTAGGACTACCTTGGAAAGAAAGCATATTCAGCACCATACTTGTTGGTACTATATGAAGTCAACTAAGGATACTGTGCTGTTAGGAAAATTAAAGCAAATTTATTGCTTCTTAAAAAATGACATGAAATAATGGAAAGATAAAAAGTATTGGCATAGTAGTATGTACTGTCTTGATATCAAGATTTGTAGAAGATTCATATTTAATCTTCTCATTTAGATTAAGATCTTTGAAGATCCTTACATAACATCATAGAAAGTATCCAAATTACCTTTAGATTGTTGACTTAAAACATAATTCTTTTGAATATATAATCATATGCCACACAGACATGCTAAAATTTATCCAACCTATTTTATAAAATTAATTTATTACTTCCAGTTTGGCTTTCATCATGTAAATGGCATGCATGCTTCTGTCTCCTACTTTCATTGATGTACATCACAAGCTCTAAATAACTTTATTTTTATTACAACAATTACAGCAAATGTATAAGTGCCCTTCAATTAGGAATCCATCTGGCAAAGATGTGATACTGTTAATTCCATCAAAGCTAAACATAACATCTATATATCACTGTTAACAATTTCAATGAAAATCAATAACCTTATAAAATTGGGAAAAACCAATACAAGACATTTCGTTCATGTGATTTAAATTTGTTTTTATCCCTTGACCCGGCTTCTTTACATGGTTAAAGGAACAGTTTATTCTAGCAGATACTGGGGCCAAAGGCCGTCTTAATGAAAGGGAAGTTCTTAATGTATTACGACAGCTCAAAGTTGGAATACCAGAAAGTATAGTTAAGCAAAAATTTAAGGTTAGTAGTATGTACTTTCCCAGTAACTATGGCAACCTTACTTTCCCACCTTACACCAGCCCCCACCCCATCCCTCTAATTAATGACCAGTCCCTGACTTAAGTACATTTTTGTCACCAACAGGAAGCAACAGCTGTCAGCTCTGCACCACACAAAAATAGCTTATCTTTAGATGAATTTTTATCTTTCTATAAAGAATTGACAACAAGACCTGAAGTATATTTCCTATTAGCTAGGTAAAAACCAAAATATCTTTTAATGCAATACAACAGTCCTGTATCAGTTGAAGCTGTGTTAATTCTTTGTACCCATGTGATAAGATTTTTTTTCTATACAGATATGCAAGTAATAACGACTCATTGACGACAGATGATCTACTTTTGTTTTTAGAAGCTGAACAAGGGGTGAGTTTGTTGGGTTACCTGTGTTATGTTCACCACAGGGATCCCATGTACCCTTCACATAATGTAAGGTGCTCTTTTGCTAAGATATTTGTGGTTGTTTTTAGTTGTCTAGGGTAGGTAAAGATCACTGTTTAGAGATAATAAGTAGATGCGAACCAACAGAAGAGGGACGAAAAAAGAAGTGCTTAGGGATTGATGGTATGTGCATCAACTTTATAACTTTTCCAGACATCCAGTATTAGACAGTCTCCTTGCACTTTGAGTGTAGACCATATTTTGTATGACTGTGAAAAGCTTGCTGCACGATCAGTTTAGCTATCTATGGCTATATATGATGTTTCAGTGATGTTTTCTAGAATTTTTGTGTCTTGCTGTGACTTGACTTTGTTTGTGATGGGAGCTTTTCACAGTCATACAAAATCTGTTGTCAATCTTGTTTCCATATGTCAGACCACATCATTTTCTTGGGAATTATTCCTTTCTTGACTGATAAGACTTGATGAGATGTAACAGAAACAAGGAATCTTATTCCCAAGGTCATGACAAGAGGAGTGTAAGATTAATTATTGTTATGCTATGGTTTCAGGGTTTACACAGTACCTAATGGAGGTAGATTGTAACATCTTTGATCCAGAACATGCAAAAATATGGCAAGACATGGACCAGCCACTGTCTCATTACTTTATCGCTTCATCTCATAATACGTAAGTTAATGTCCTGCACTAGATTGGCAGACTTTGCAGGTTACCTGGGGAGGGGTGTTCATATTTTAACCTTGTTTTATTATAATGTTTAGGTATCTTCTTGATAACCAGCTTAGTGGTCGTTCCAGTGTAGATGGTTATGTCATAGCACTACAACAAGGCTGTCGCTGTGTTGAATGTAAGTCTACATAGTTTAGGTGGTACCATTCCTGACAAGTACTTAAACATACACAATTATCATTATCTTTGCATACATTAACATCAAATGACTTTATGTTCATTGGTCAAGAGCATGGTTCCCAGGGATCAGGGAAAAAACACAGTCAGGGAAAAGTTAGGGAAAAGTCAGGGATTTTTTTATTTAGTCAGGGAATTTCGGATTTTCACCTAAAGTCAGGGAAAAGTTGGGGAATTTTGGTCACAGCTATCCCATAATAGCTGTCATATGGTTAATATAGTTGCATTTTTAAAGGACAAAGGTATCAAAACATGAAATGCCTTGAAAAAACCCTCAAGTTTGTATAGAAAAAGCATTATAAACCATTGACATCTTGAAAAAATTATCATGTGATTGTCATTGTAGATATAAAAATTTGTTGTGGACAAAACATCATATAAATTTTTTGGGTTTTCTTGTGGAAAATGGTCAGTGAAATTGTTATTTAGTCAGGGAATTTAGTTTTTCAAAATGACTGGAAACCCTGAAGAGGCTGGTCACCTGACTTGGGAATAGTCATCTTAATCCATGTTAATTGTTGGTTTGTTTCAGTGGATTGTTGGGATGGTGCAAATGATGAACCTGTAATTTATCATGGACATACACTGACCTCAAAGATCTTATTTAGAGATGCTATTGAAGCCATTGAGGAATATGCTTTTGAAGCAAGCCCGTAAGTAAACCTGATTCTTACAGCCTTCTTCATTATACACGCATTGGGTCGGTGAAATGACTTTGTTTCACGGTTTTCCTTCAGGTATCCAGTTATTTTATCCATTGAAAATCACTGCAGTGTAAAACAACAACAAGTTATGGCAAAATATCTAAAAGAAATATTAGAAGGTGACAAATGATACTTTATATCATTGATTCTAAAATGGCTATGGAGTTACCAAAGGGATTTGAATGTAGCGCGAGAGGCGGGGGAGGATGGTGGTTGCATTCAGTACATCTTCATGTGTGCCCAAAACATAATCAATTAACTATACTAAGTATATATGGGTTGTCATGCTTGTAACTTCAACAGGCATAAAACAAAAAAACTTGACTAGTACATTTTCCTGTTGTTTCAGATAAGTTATACACATCACCACCAGGTGAAAATGAATCGTCTTTACCGGCACCTGAAGCTTTAAAAGGAAAGATACTCATCAAGGTACAGTTCCTTGTATTCCTGTCAGGGAGAAGGGTTAGTAGAGTATGCTCCGTGTTGTTGACCAGAGTGACAAGGTACTGCATACATTGACACGGGATAAACTTCATTTTTACCTTTATATCTTAGAATAAAAAGTTAGCATCTACAGACGATACGTCAGAAGCGGGTGAAGTCAGTGAGGACGAGGAAGATCAAGAAGATAATGGCTTCATCAATGGAGATTACAGCAAACTCGACCGGCAGAACAGTCGACAAGGAAGCATTAAGCGACAAAGTGTAAAGGTACCTCACCTTCAGCATTAGTCTAGAATTGCGATTAAATGATTTGGTGTTAACCAACATATTCCTGCTCATAGCTGATTTAGTCTAAGACGCACCCTATCAAATCACGACGCTTTAAAAGACTCCATTAGTATCTATTCCTAAAGAATCTAGATTTTAATGCCTGTAGAAAGTGTTTTTCTCCTGTTACCTTATAGCACGATGTCAACAAAAATCCAAAGAAGACGATTAAACTTGCTCGTGAATTATCAGACCTGGTTAGTTACTGCAAGTCGGTGGCTTTTAAGGATTTCCAGTACACGACTGAAAACCGTGAGTCATTCAGCCAATCAGTTACCAACCTACTAAACAAACTGCCGCGAATCCAAATATGGAATTTGAATCCACTTGCTTTTTTGTTGTTTATTTTTAGAGCAATTCTGGGAAATGTGTTCATTCAGTGAGACAATTGCTCGTCGCTTAGTAACGACGTGTCCAGAAGAGTTGGTCAATTACAATAAGACATGGTTCAGTCGAGTTTACCCAGGAGGAAAGAGAGTTGGATCGAGTAATTATAACCCACAAGAAATGTGGAATTGTGGCTGTCAAATGGGTTAGTAAAGCGATCAGGGTTATTCGGGTTTTTTATTTCCCCTATTTTTCCTTCGTTCGGCTTTGCTTTTTGTGGTGCCATATGATGGAGTGCAAAATGGTGTAATGTGGTGCAGTGCACTGTGATGCGGTACAGTATAGTGTGGTTCAGTATGGTGTGGTACATTGTGGTGCAGTGCAGTGTGGTGTGGTACAGTATGGTGCGGTACAGTATAGTGTGGTTCAGTATGGTGTGGTACATTGTGGTGCGGTGCAGTGTGGTGCGGTACAGTGTGGTGCGGTACAGTATAGTGCAGTGCACTGTGGTGTGGTACAGTATGGTGCGGTTCAGTATGGTGTGGTACAGTGCGGTGCGGTGCAGTATGGTGCGGTACAGTGTGATGCGGTACAGTGTGGTGTGGTACAGTATGGTGCGGTACAGTGTGATGAGGTACAGTGTGGTGTGGTACAGTATGGTGCGGTTCAGTATGGTGTGGTACATTGTGGTGTGGTGCGGTACAGTGTGATGCGGTACAGTGTGGTGCGGTGCAGTATGGTGCGGTACAGTATTGCAGTGTGTATGGTACGGTATTGTGTATTGCAGTGCAGTCAACTTTAGTATATTATCAATCACCTGTTGTCGTGTTTTGTTGTTTTAGTCGCTTTAAATTATCAAACGCCTGGCGTAATGATGCATCTTAATAACGGAAAATTCTTAGAAAATGGCGAATGTGGCTACGTGTTGAAACCTTCCGTCATGAGAGATGGTAAGATTTTCATCGCTGTCACTATCATCATCATCATCATCATCATCATCACCACCACCATCGCCACCACCACCATCGCCACCGCCGCCGCCACCACCACCACCACCACCACCACCACCACCGCCGCCGCCACCGCCGCCATCACCACCATCGCCATCACCGTCTCTCATTACTGTTATAATTATCCTTATAACTTCTTCGTTTTAGTTTTCAAAATTTATAGCAATCTAAATCTGTCGCATTTTATTTTTTAGAAATCTCATATTTCAATCCTTTTACAAAAGACACAATTCCAGGAATATCACCGCAAATATTACAAATAAAGGTATATTGTGAGCTCATTTCCCTCGTCTCTTGGCTATCCCGGTCAGGCCAACACACAAGGTTCCCATGTTCGTATTTATCTTTTTTTGTCAGATAATCAGTGGTCAGCAGTTTCCCAAACCAAAGGGATCAACGGCTAAAGGAGATGTAAGTACAACTTGCGTCACAATAGAAATGTATAGTATTAGAATCTAACGTGACGTGCCTCTCTTTCTCTATCTGTGTAGGTTATTGACCCGTATGTCACGATAGAAGTGTATAGTATTGGAATCTAATGTGACGTACCTCTCTTTCTCTATCTGTGTAGGTTATTGACCCGTATGTCACGATAGAAGTGTATGGTATTCCTTCAGATGTTGCGCAAGAGCGAACAAGAACGGTCCCTCATAACGGTGTGTATGATTAGCTAATGTAAAAGGGTAAGCAGACTATTACAGTACAGTGACTGCGTCAATACCTAACCTTGCATCACATGATACTGTTATCAATAGAGGAGATTTCGTATGAATGTAAAAGGCTCGCTGCATGAACACGGCACGTCAAAATTCTAGAAAACATCACGGCCGCGGCAAGACACGCTTACGGCACCGACCGTGCCGCGAGCTTTCCCTAGTCATACGAGGTCTGCTCTAAGATAATGTTTATATGATTGTATTCTTTACTTGCTGTTGACAGGTTTCAATCCTTTATTTGACGAGACCTTTGAGTTTCATATTAATCTACCCGAGTTAGCGCTGGTACGGTTCATCGTACAAGATGATGATTTTATTGGAGACGCCTTTATTGGTCAATATACTCTACCAATGGAATGCATGTTACCTGGTAATGTACTTCCTTGTCTTGTAATGTAACAATAGATACAGGAAAATACTACTGCGCATGCTCTTAATCAGCGTGATTGTTTCATGGGCCCGCGTTCCTTTTATCTCCGCTAAGATACGAAGGGATTTGGGGACGAACGTTTTCTGGCGCTAGTTGTATTAGCCAATCATAAATCAGTATATGATTGTAATTGGGTTAATACATTTTGTAGGTTATCGTCACATACGACTGCTATCTTTTACCGGTGAACCACTCGACTCGGCTACTCTTTTTGTTCACATCAACATTACAAGTTTTAACGAAGCTGGGGTAAGAAAGTCTTATCGATTACTGTTATACCCTGCCTGGCACTCGGGGAAGAATCGGCACTCACTCGGGAGGATTGGGACATGGCTCTTATCGATTACTGTTATACCCTGCCTGGCACTCGGGGAAGAATCGGCACTCACTCGGGAGGATTGGGACATGGCTCTTATCGATTACTGTTATACCCTGCCTAGCACTCGGGGAAGCATCGGCACTCACTTGGGATGCTTGGGACATTATTTCAAAAGGACATTGTTGGACCCTTAACGGTCTCCTGTCACCATCTCCTGAAGTACCATGACCTCTTCCCCTTCCATTGGGTGTTGCATGTGCATTGGAGTGAGGGAGGTATAGTAGGGATATTCGCTGGGTAGTGAGTGACTCCCCCCCCCTGATCTTTAATCCGGTCATAGCCACGAGATCAGCTTTGAGTCCAGGTACTGAGGGTCTGCCGTTGTGTCGTTGTGTTTTTCCAGCAAAAACAAAGAAAACTTTCGCTGAGAAAGTCTAAAAAAGGAAGAGAGGTATACTAGACTATATATTAGGTGATTTTCTTGTTATATGAATAACTATTGCTTCAACTAATTATTGTGTATTTTTGTTTATAGTATACGAGTATGAAAACTGTCGGAGTGAAATCCGTCGATGAAACATTCAAAGTAAGTTCTTCAACTAAAGTCACTGAACCGACTTTCTTCTCTGACATTTCTTCATTTTCTTTCTTGCCCTCAAGTGCAGTCTGCTTTTCTTCTGAAGCTGACCATGAGAAATGCAGGTTCTAAGACGGGTTTTCCTGTTTACACCTTGACTCATATCCCATAATATCTTTCTCTTTAATAGTCAGCCATTCAACCTTTACGGGATGGCACAGATCTGAGAGAGAATCTGTTGAACGCGCTATCGAACTTCAAGGTAAGTTAACAAACATGAATGTTGTAATAAACGATTATCAGGGGTTGATTGATAGACTGTGCTCGTTCGTCCGTTCCATAAAATGATCGGAAAAGGTAACGAAAATGGTTGTCTTTTCCAGGAAATCTGTGGTGTTGCACCTCGAGCAAATTTAAAACAGTGTATAAGATTGTTAGCATCCCGATTAGAGAGTGTTACAGATCCTGTATTCCTGGAACTGGTCATGAATAACGAGGTAAAGGTATCCCAGTATAGTAGTGACAGAGAGACAGACAAAACTAGGGTAGCGGTAGAGGATTTTGCATGAATGAAATAGTTATCAATTTCACTAATCGCTTTTGCTCTTTTTCCAACAGTATCCATTCTTTGAGGCCAGCGGTAATGTACCAGACATGCTCAAAAGAGCTTTATCAGCTATCGACCAGGTAAAATACACAGTACACCCAAATATAAGAGACACGAGAAAACATTGAGAAATAATGACAATTACATAATTGAGAGAGGAAATAGACGATCATTTATGGTTTATTTGACATTTCTTATTATAGATTGTACATGAATCAAAGAACTTAATTGAAAATGGATATACCATATATGAACGGGTAAGGTCACGCGACCTCACATCATCATGACTGACATGCTCTTGACTCAGTTGTTATTTCTTTCAGATAATGCATTGTCAAAGGTCAGGGCTGGAATGGCACGTAAGTTTATGAATGAGATGAATTGATGAAATGAATGGAATTTGATTCATTCGGCAGTAAACTCAACAGAATTTTTTTTTTTTTTTTTTTGTTTTTTTTGTTTGTTTGTTTGTTGACAGGAAGATCTCTATAATACCTGTACAAAAGAAGGACTAAAAGGCAAAAGGCTTACTAAGGTACTTTTTGGCTATACTTGGCATTTCATGTCTCTTTGTATCCACGTAATAAAGCTTCTCTCCCCAGGCCCTTGAAAGTTTTGCATGGAACATCCGGGTGCTAAAGGGTCAAGCTGAACTGTTAATGGCGGCAAAGCAAGAATGTCAAGAGTATTTGAGACAGGTTAGCTGCCGAGCACCTTCAATATGGTTATTCATGTTTTTAACGTTATTAAAACCCGTCTTGTAATTTTTTGCCGATAGATACAAGAAGCCTCAATAGCGTCTGGCCTCGTCAAATCCGTCGGGTCAAATTTATGATCCATTACCATGGTAACTACAAAATACCTGACTGGGGTCCAGGCCAATGCTGACAAGTACAAGGAGAGGGAACTGAATCAAGATGAAATAACGCATTATCATTACAATGTACAATTCCCATTATGATTAGTGGTAGTATCAAAAATACGCCTTGAATATTTTGAAAAGATTTTTTTGTACATACTTTCAATCCTAATAATTTGAGAATGAATAACTTATAATTTATAATGGAGGGATATCCCAGTGATATGACCTCAGCCTGGTGCCTATAGTTATAATGATTGATGATGATTAAATCATTTCATCTATAATATCTTTATAATCGTCCAACCGGTCTTCCCTCCCGCCCAATAATCTTTTTTCTTTTGTATTTTGCTTCTCAGAGTTTCAATCATGAGATCATCTAGCACCAGAATTAAATGTTATTTTTATACTTCCTGCTTTCAAAGTAGCCATAGTAACAATGTCAGTTTTTTGTAATATTTGTTTTACCGTGGCTTTAAATCGCCATAGCAACTAGGTACCGTTTCTTTCTAAGTAGAGTTAATAATCAGACTAGGATGAGTTTTGTTGGGGATTTTAGTTGGTATTTGTAGCCGCTGACCAGTTAGCAAATTGCGTACTCCTGCTCCGAGTTGGCAGCAACCGCTGGTAGTTTCTAATTCTAAAAAAAGCGAGAAAAGGAAATGATCGATGCGTATTTCGATAGCCAGTTTCAAAGCGTATTTCCCACGTTTTTCGATAAGGGATTTTTTTATCCGGGCGCTTGTCTTTTTTGTCCACATTTAGTCAACTATCCTTATTCAGACAAAAGGATTGTGACCTATGGTAATATTTTACGGTTTTTTTCCAATCAATGTGCTTTTTCAATAGCTTTGGAAATTTATTCTGACAATGAATGAAAGCACGGTTTTGTATTGTTTCATAGTATTTATTTGATGTAAATAAATTCGATGTAAGATGTATATGATAATTATAGGAAAGACAGAGAAATTTATATGAATGGAATAGCAGAGAATAGAGAATGAATGGTAGAAACAGACAAACTAGAAAGTAAAGAAAACAATTCAATAAAAGAATTCTGGATCAGACTACTGACACACAACAATCTTGCGCATTTCCTTGTTCGCTAGTTTATAGTCTCATTTTCTAAACGTTTAGTTTGTGGGTAGTTTATGCCAGAAGGACTTTTGTACTTGACCCAAGGAAGTGGAAGGTTATCGGTGCTAGAAGACACTTAAAGCGTCCATAGGCCCTGGAATTTATTTTGCTAATACATTGTAATAGAAAAGTTGTTTGATCATGATGCTACTCATCTTTGGTAGCCACTTTCGAGGGATATTCAGTTCAAGTTTTTTGGGAACGGGCTGAAAATGCATGTGACGTCATTACACAACAAACGTAAAAAGGTTTCATTGCTGCTCGCGTGTTACCAGAGAGAGATCGTTGCCTTGACGATAAGTGAGAATAAGCCGGATTTCTCTGCCATTTTTTTTCGATCATTACAACATATTTTTCTGTAGAATGATTGGATTCACTCAGGAGACTGAGTGCCTCTAGGGTTTTAAAATGATGTTAACTTTGAATACGAATTGTGGTTTTAGTTTCCTTTGAATATTACTCGATGAGAAGTCGGTAGTTCCAGGGGACTTCCGGTTCCGGTTCAAATCAAATGAATCCTTTACTAATGGCGCAGCGCAGGGCAACCTTCCAGGTAGGGAGAAGCCGAGAGGGTGTAGATAATTTAAAGTGGAAATTTTAAAAATTCACCGCCTTAACTCAGTGAATTGCAAAAAATATATGAAATAACATAATGGTATATACTCGCTGATGACGTAATGTATACGTCTATCATATTTCAAAGAGAAACATATAGTGACAATCACTCGATTTTTCTTGAAAAATAAACATTTTGCCAGACCTCTATTTGTCTTCAGATATTTTCCCTAATCCCCGGGATCCCAGTGGGTAAGTTTCTGTTGCTCGTTTATGGCAGCGTCAGAATTCTACCACAGGGCTGCTGAAGATGATCTTTCCTACAATGTCCTAGTTCAGTGGAATTTATTCTGTGCGCTGAAGGGAAATAGGTTTATATTGGCACGTGCATGTCACTCAACGGCTTCCTATTTTAGGTCAAAGACCAACTCGACTTGCCCAGGATGGCATACTTCTACTAAACTTGCGTAATGCTTTCTACACCAATATTTTGTCTATAAGCTAAGAAAACTCGACACTTTCAAAGGTTATCCGTAGTTTAGCGAATATTTAAGATATTTTCAACCAAGGTTACTTTAAATCTTAAGTATTGTAATTTTATTTTGGTATAAATTGATTGAGTTTTTGAGGGTCACCTTGCTTGCGTTATAACAAGGTGGTCCGCCATTTCCGATTTGTCTCAGTTACCGAAACAAACTAGAGAAAACATGTCCCAACTTGAACGCGACTCTCAAGATCCCGTCTTCAAATTAAAAAAAAAAAATTCTGAAATTAAACAGAAACAGAAACTCTAAAATCATGGATGTCCCAGAAGCATGTGATGTGATTATTAGTAAGAACAACAAACCGCTTTCCTTTATTGATGTTCGTGTATGTCAAGAAGATTAGATGCTGTCCATTGCGGTATCTATCTCACTCGGCCATCATATCATCATCATCTCTCTAGACATATCACCCCTTTAAATCCTGCCAGGTCGCGTTTGTCACAATTTTAAATGATTTTCGTCTGGAGAAGAGTATGCACGCTCCAGTATAAGCCTTCACTTGTTCCTTGCCAAACATCAAAAGATAAACAAACGAAACCATATCTGTTTAATAACAAAATTACTTTGAATATAAGCTTAGAATTTTGGAGAGAAGTTGAGGATTTGATTGGTTGATGATTTGACGGCCGTGTAGGATGACAGATGTGTTCACGTGACAGGTCAATGTCGACGTATTTAAACGCAACGCTTGCGCTGTTGAGCCATTCAGTGAGTACACGTGAAATGACGGTTAATAAAGTATCAGTCGGTAACGAGCAAATGGCTGAAGAAATTGCAACCAAACTAGAGGATTCAGCCTCCGATAGAGTTACCGATGGTGTCGCTGGGACGCCTAAAGAAGCCGCACTCAGAGCTTTAATGGAACGAACCAAATACCCTATAAGACAGTGTAATGGTCAACGACGATACGGACCACCTCCTGGCTGGGATAGACCCTCACCTCCACGAGGATGTGAGGTCTTTGTAGGGAAAGTTCCTCGCGATCTTTACGAAGATGAACTCGTGCCAGTCTTTGAGAAACTAGGAAAGATTTATGAAGTACGGTTAATGATGGATTTTAACGGCCAAAACCGTGGCTATGCATTCGTTGTTTACACAAACAAGGAGGACGCGAAGAGATGTGTAAAGACTTTGAACAATTATGAAATACGCAAAGGCAAGTGTATAGGGGTTTGTTCGTCTGTAGATAACTGTAGATTATTCGTCGGTGGAATCCCTAAAAAGGTAAAAAAGGATGAGATCCTTGCGGAGGTTTCTAAAGTCACCGACTGCGTTGTGGATGTTATTGTGTATCCCTCAGCACAAGATAAGACGAAGAATAGAGGGTTCGCCTTTGTAGAGTATACTAGTCACAGAGACGCAGCAATGGCGAGGAGGAAACTCATGAGTGGTAAAATACAACTGTGGGGTCACCAAATCGCTGTAGATTGGGCTGAACCAGAACAAGAAGTCGACCAAGATATTATGGATCAGGTTTGTGCTAGATTTTCTTCGATACACTTGTGCCATCTTATTAAAGCCCCTCCCCCATTATCCCTACACACTTTTGACTAGGGGGCAGAGTCTTCACAGATCCTGCTTTCCCTTATACTTCACCGCGAGAAGATCGCAATAAGAGGATTTTTATTTGTATTACGTGTGGCAAAGTTTAGAAAATATTGTCGGTGTTCTTCTGTTCGTTTTGTTTGAAGCTTTTATTTGTTGATGTCGTGTTGGCTGTCCGCTACCCTTGTTGCTGTTCTTTGAGTTAATTAGCTTCTGAATGGCACGAGGCGAATAAATAAACCAAACTCACAAGTAAAAAATTACTTATTGTGATGTTTTGCTACAATTAAAAAGACGCTTCTCGTTTTAATAAGCTCGTAATCTTATGCCTTTGTTTTTAGGTGAAAGTCCTATACGCGAGGAATCTTTTATTAAGTACAACGGAGGAAACAATAGAGGAATGCTTCAGTAAGTTTGGCGAGGTGGAACGCGTAAAAAAGATCAAAGACTACTGCTTTATACACTTTAGAACTAGAGAACAAGCAAGAGAAGCCATGGTAGAGATGAACGGTAATAAATATTTTAGTCGTATTATTTTTATGCTTGGTAGTTACTAATAACAGGTATAAGGCCGGTTTTGGCTTTGCCAGGTCAAGCCTGAATATGTTCCCTGCCAAAGCTTTGACCTCTACCCGTCGTTTTTTGGTCATCCTGCTTGATTGTCTACTAAATAGCTTTGTTAAATCTTAATGCAGAATTTCACAGTCAATTTCCTCCCTTTGTGTTGAAGTTCTAAGTATAGGGGTCTCTGGGGAAATTTATTTTTCGCCGCCATCGGCGTAGAACACTGTCTTCACACGCTTAACACCGAAAGTAACACAACAAATTGGTCGGTGTCGGTGCCGCAAAATGTTGGAAATAAAGCCAAATTATTCCTTTAAAATAGAATAATAGCTGACCTTTGATGAGATTAGTCGATATGCTTTGAGAGATTTTGATAAGACTTGTTTTGCTATGCCATGATCTTGGTGTTTGATGTATCTCCTGTGTAGAACAACACTACAGTCAAATGGCTTTTTTAATTTAAAACTTCTTCGTGCAAATAAGTTATCAGTGTTAATCCCTTAGAACATGGACAATCGCTAAATTAGCATCGTATGTATGAACAAAGCCCATTCACTAAGGCTTCTTTTAGGATAATTCTAAGTTATTTTAGCTCTTTGCTCGACTTGTTTTGGTTAGTCACGTGTACTTTAGAAACTTGATCGCTTCCTTCGAGAATCTTGTTTCATCAACTGATCATGTTGCGGATTTTTCCCTTGCAGTTTTACTTGTAAATAGATTTGTTAAACCCACAGCTTTGTCCTAATCGCTGATTTCAAACTCAATGACAAACTTTCAACGTCAATCCTGCCATTAACATCCGTTGAAATTGTGGTGGTTCAATCACGAGACTATCACTTGAGAAAAGTGACCAGGGTCTAAAAATATTTCATTCAGCTTAGTTTTGAAGTATCTCGTCTGACTACAGCAACAGTAACACAATCTGCTGTCGTCTTGACCTTAAAATGCTTTACTTTCAAGAACAAATTTATATTTCTTAAGATTGATACTTTAACATGGCCTACATCAGAAGAACGCATAAAGTTTATCTCGCGCAAACGATCGTCTGACTCGATGGGGTTTTCAAGTATTGAATGCCGTTGATTATACATTTCTAAGTTAAATAGATATTTACTCTTTATGAAAGCAGAATTTTAGAAGCAGAAAACATAGTGAAAATCAGAAAAAATGCGCTATTATTTTTACTATTTTCAGATGTAAAACGGGTCAGTACATGTCACAAGACAAGGTAGTGACTGAGTTCCGATGTGATCCCCCACGGATTTGACCAATATTGATGTAAGGTTTTAAAGGGGATACCAGTCCGGGCAAATCCCAAGTCTGATCCATAAAATGGTGTTAGATTTAACCTTTGGTAACGAACAATGTATCCAGTCATCTCTTGTTTCGTTATGGCGATGACAGGTTGTACAAGATTACCAATTTATTGTCGATTGATTAGATATTTAAACATTTCTCTTTGCCCTTTAAATTTATCTCAGACAGCCTGTCTGTAGTTAATTTCTTTCCAAACATACTGAGAATTTTTAGTGAAATATTAACTGTTGAAATTGAAACCATGAATGTTGCAATAACTGTCATTGTTTTGGTGTTAAGTATTTTCTAAGATCTTGGCATTTATTTATGTATACTGTGACTGGTTTGTAAGTCTCTGGCTGGGCGTTAGTGACTCTAGTTATTACATGCATGATTGCTTTTTCTTATTGTAATGGTATCAACAGATGGTCTGCAAGTTTTGCAGTGAAAGGTATAGCTTAACCATTTTCTTTCCTAATCATTATCCTTGATTCAAGGGGGGATTATTCTTTTGCTTGTTCTAGAATATTTCTCAAACCATTTTGTAGTTTTATATGGATATAGTTTTAACATAACATGGATATTTTTTTGGAAAGGAATGCTGTCAAATGGTCCTAACACCAGTGAAGTAAGAATTTCTGATACCAATGCTTGTTTCTTTGGGCAAGACTTCCTGCTATTCGCTGCAGTTTGGAGTGTTATTTAAAATGTAATTGTAAGATATCTTAAATGAATTTCTAGTGGTTTGAAATCATTTTTAATTCTTCCCTCCCTCTTGTAAGCAGCTTGTTTCCTGTCTTAATATGAATAATTGTTAAAGGAGAACTTATGCTTGAAAGCCTCAAAAATATAGTAACCTTCAATTAATGTGCCCTTAGGGTTTATGTAGACAGAACTATTACTGTAGTTAGTACACACTCTACCAGTTCAGTGATGTTTCATGGCACTCTTGCTCTGTTCTACCTGTAGTCTGTCAGATGTTACCTACCAGTCAGTGATGATTGATGGTGATCTTGCTGCATTCTACCTGTAGTCTGTCACATGTTACCTATTACTGTAGTTAGTACACAGACTACCAGTCAGTGATGATTGATGGTGATTTTGCTGTTCTACCTGTAGTCTGTCACATGTTACCTATTACTGTAGTTAGTACACACTCTACCAGTCAGTGATGATGATGTTCTTGATGAGTTCTACCTGTAGTCTGTCATATTTTACCTGTATTCTCTCCTGGTTTTTATAGCCTAAGCAGTACCATTAGTTAGTAATTTTGATACTTTACTTGCAGTCCTTTTGAAAGCATGTATTTTTATTGCTACATTAGCTGTATATGCAACGTCACCACAGTATAGCTGTTAGGATATATGTTTTTGTGATTCAAGTCAAGGCTTCCATCATTATCTCGTAGCAATTTGTCTTCCAGGAAACCAGATTGATGGCAATGAAATAGAAGTTACTCTAGCAAAGCCTGTTGATAAAGAACACCGTCAAGCAAAATTAGCTGCCAAAGCTATGATGTCAGCATATAACTTCATGCCATATGAATATCCACCAGCCTTTGTATTCCCATATAACAGTCCTTATATGACAGTTCCACCTCCTATGGCCAAGTAAGTGATATTGCAGCACGTCAGTAGAGAGTCTTGTTGGGTTTGGTAGGATTTTATCTACACAAGAAAGTATTCTACTCTGACATCCACAAAATTTTCCACTTTTCATTTAATAGATTTATTTTTGTTTACTTTATTCATTATTTTATTGTTCTTTCAAGTGGCGTTGGTAGAGCAGCAGCTGTGGCAGGTGGGGGAGGAGGTCGTTCAAGGGGGCGTGGTCGTACGGCAGCTGGCAGCCGGTCAGCAGGAAACAAGTACTACTTTCCAGGAAGCCCTTTAATGTTTAAAGGTTACTATGGCAACCCTGGTGGCAGACCTGGTTACTATGGTGAAGGGGGAAGAAAGGGACAAGGACAAGAGGTAATAAACAACTTATGCTCAAATCCTTCTCTAAACCAATCAAGTGATAAAGGATAGAAAAGATTGAACAGAGTCACTGCACATCTATAATCAGTTGCATTCAGTCGAAAAATGTAATGTTTATGTTCCCTTCTAATGCTTTATTGTTACCTGGTTTCCAGTGTTATGCGCTTCTCAACCCTTAAACCTTGGAAATAGTTTAATTTTGGATTTGCACGTCTCAGAATGTGATTGAATAGTTTGATTCCAACCTGCTGTTGATGTTTTGCAGGAACCTTTGTATGACTTGTTACCAGGAATGGAGTTGACACCAACCAATCCACTGACTCTCAAGCCAAATGCCCTCAAATCACGAGCTCAGGTTAGAACACAAACTCCTCAATAACTGATGCAATAAAGGATGCAATGCAGTTAGGAAACTTGGTACAATCAGGGTTCAATTCACACCAGTTTTGGGAGTTTTGTAATTCCTTCTTTCCGTACCTCTTTGCCTAACAAACATGGCACTTTAAAGTCCAAGAGTTTGTTACATGATTTATGCATCATCATTTTTGGCTTGTAATATAGACTTTATATCATTATTGATCATGTGAATTAATTATCATTCAGATTTTAGAAGATCTTTGTCAGAAGAATCAGTGGGGAGTACCTGTCTACACTCTGCACAGTACACCAGGACCACAAGACATGCAGCTCTTCTTGTACAAGGTGTAGAAACATTTACTCTCATTCATGTTTTCATCACACCATTCTGGTAGTGCATGGCCTGATCACCATGGTGATGCTGGGGTTACCATGGCAAATGACATCTGTTTCAATTTGAAATGTGGCTTGCTAGGCAGTTTTGGTATTTAATGGAACTTGCTAAGGAATTCAAGACTCCCCATATTAATTCTATTAAGATTAGAATAAAATAAGAAAATCTAATTGCATTTCATGACTCAAATAGTATCTCTCATGTGCCATCTTTTTGCTATAATGGAATGTGTAAGGCTCTAGCCATGAGAAAAAAACGGTTACCCTCATATTTGTATATTTTAATGACAAAGAAAAAAAGACTGATAATGTTGGCGAAGTTTCCTAAGACTGAATTACATTACCTTTTAGATATCCATTCCAAATCTCAATACAACGTACCAGCCCCCCAAGCTTTGCCCTAACGTTGATGATGCCAAGAACTATGCAGCTGATTATGCACTGCAACAGTTAGGAGTGTCGTTAGATGGTATGTCTAGGTAATGAAATAAAATGTAACCATCAAATGCCCTACACCCTACTGCTCGATTCTGATTGGCTGAGCATTGTCCTTTCATCGAAAGTGTTTTTTTTATGTTACTGTAATACATACAATTCTTCTTTTCCCCTGCAGCCCAGGACATACCGGTTACTACTGTAACCCCAGTGGCTTCTACAGTAGCATACCAAGCCCGCCCTATGGCGCCAGGTACGAATTTATCATATTATATCTTAAAGTTTAGTATGAGTAGGAAACGTAAAGTTTCGTTTCTCCCAAATGACTTTCGTATTCAAGAACTGTGATTGGTTGATCAATCAAAGAGAGTCGCCGTGTAGTATGTTTCTGATTCATACAAATTTTGTCTTATTTCACCCAGAGAAACATGCGTAAAAGCTTAGTGCGTTGAAGGGGTTTCGTATATTTAATTCGAAATCTTTATGACGTTAAGGTTTATATGCGCGCGCATCCTATTTACGCATGAGTTTGCGTCCACGCATATCAAGATGAAGAATGACGAAACTGTATGATGTTCTTGCTCTGTATTTACTATGGTCTGCGCCTGTCTAACTTTCCTAACACCTCAACCATGGATTAAAAGCAAATAAAAATCCAGAATTCCAGGTTTATATATTTCGGAAAGTAAGGAATTGCAGTTGAATAAATCTTCAGTTAAGAAATTGTCTTGCGCAAGCTATAGTTTGTGCCAAAGCATGGGTTAGGCCGTTCGAGATACTCTTAAAAAGCATTGTGGGTAAATGTATGGCGTTCGTGTTTGTTCAGTTTGTGTCTTACATTTATTAATCTTGTCTTAATGTACTTTTAATAGGCCCAGTCTACAGTATCCACAATAACGTTCGGCCTGTCAGCGACACTAACTCATATACTTCAGGGTTTGTACCTATGACACAACCTCCCAGTAGCCCAGGGGGAGCTGTAGTCGCAAAAATTTGGCCAGGAGGGGTACCCCCGAACCAAGATGGCAATGTTTATGGTAACTACGATGGATATGCAGAACAAGGGGGGTACCCTCAGAATATATATCAATATTAACAATTAATAAGCGTTATTAGAATTATATCTAGCCTTAAAGGGGTATTTTGATTTGTAGATTTCAGTCCTGCAGCTTCATCCGTCAGTAAACTAGTTAAACAGGTTATTTTAGTTCTTGTTTTACACAGTTGGCTTGCTAGCCATGTACTACCCTTGTTTAGTATACATTTCTCGATGTTTTAGTACAGTCTGGACCAGAGCAACAAAGTTACCTCTCTTCATACAAGTCTTCTTAACTTCCCGTGTACACTAGCAGTGATTTCAGTGGCAAATTTATCGCAACCCAAATCGCACGAATATAAACTAAACTTCGAGCATGTTCGAATTGGTAGCGACTTGTGCGCGATCTGTCGCTGTAAAATTGCGGCTCAAAAGTCGCGCAACAAAACTGCTAGTGTAAATAGGCCTTCAAGTAGAAGTAACTTTTCAAGTCCAAGTATTTGCTACTTTGAAGCGGTTATTCTTTACATGCATGCAGACAGTCGTCACTGAATATATAGGTATGTTTAAAAAAGTAGCGTTCCTCTCTAAGCGTGACATGTTATGACTGGCATGTCACGTGAATACATGCGTGACATTGAGCTGGCACAAAAGTTCTTGCAGGAAAAAAAAGACATCTTCAAGATGTTTTCCCAGCAAATGCTGTAGATATGACATTCATCCTCTTCAAAATGCCCTCAAAAATCAATTCCTTCCACAGAATTACCGTTAAGGTGAAACAAATCGTGTGATGACGTGATCAAACCAAGACAATTTCGACTTCTGATGAATTGATGTAAAAGAAAATGATTCAGTTTGCAAAAGGGCGATGGTATTTGTTATTTATAAGACCGAATTCGAACTTCTACATTCATACGTTTGCATAACGTCACAAGAAATATATTTTATTCTCCAGTTATTACGACAACAAATTTTACGTTTTATGTACGTCAAAAGAAAAAAACAGCGAAAAAAATTTTAGTTTGTACAATGTATTCTTATTAGATCTTGGATATTTATAGAAGTTGGTAAAGTTTTTTTCGTCATTGGAAAGAAAGAAAGACGAGCAATTTGAATTTACAAGAGAAGTTGTAAATATGGTAACCATGGTGACCGGTGGAGCTTCGTTATCATTTGTGTTCAGTGATGGCATTAGCGATGTGGATTTAGACTTTCAAATGTCTACTGCCTCCACTTGAACTGGACATTGTTTGTAAATACAATTTTAATGCGAACAACTCAAAATTGGGTTGTCAAAACAGTAAAGTGTCCTTGGGAGTGAATAGACATTATAGGATGGTCGTCATGGTGACATGCTATCCGTCCTTTTATACAACCAAAAAAGTCTAAGAGTAAAAAACTTTCAAATATGTGAAATACTAAATTTTCAATGTTAAAAACAAAGGAAAAAGAGTTTTACTGAAAGCAACAAAACACTTGTGAGAATTTATCGGTGCCAAACTTCAACCTGATTAACTTTGAATGAATTCGTGGCATAAATATGAAACATATATCTTGGGGATAAATGACCAAGTAAAACCCTTTCCTTCCAGGCATTTCCACCTGCTTGCTGTGGATAGGTCTGAGTTGATGTCATCACTGTCATGTTGACTGTTAATAGCTGCAACAGCTTGGTCGTTCAAAAGAGGACGAAATTACGAATGAAACGCTATGATTTGGATGTTATTGTTTGTGAAAAAGATACATAACAGATTTGTTGATTTAAAAAAACATGGCGGCGATGACGTTATTTCAGAATTGAGAAGTAGCATGTATGATTTAGTTTAAAGTGAATTGATTTAGTTGTTGGTTCATTATTAGTGTTGATGTTCCTGCAAATATAGAGAATCATATTAGCAAAAACAAACCAAACACCTTCGAGAAGAAAAATTTCATTTTGAAAGCTAGTAAATCTACCAAGACTTGAGCAAATTTGTTGTAAAATTTGCAAAACGGTAGAAATAGCTGTAACTGAACGCATGTAATAGTAATAGTCGGAAAACCAATCATGTCTATATAGAATTATTGTCCACGCTATGATTAATAACTGAAATAAAGACAGTTTGGTACCGATACTATTCAAGAATCTGTTTAATTCAATAGTTGTCCCAACTAAAATCTTGATATCCTATATCGTATAGCCCGACAGACTGGACATCCGTTATTGGTGGGGGGGAGGGGAGGGGGGCAGATGGTGAGGATGGTGCGTAAATACCATTTTTAAGGGAATCACGTTATGTCGTGCAGTAGACAAGAATTGGGCCAATAGAATTCAGGTTAAGCAAGATATAAAACTGTGCGCTTTGCTCGGAAAGACTGGGTCTTAGATACTGGTACAACTATGCTTCAATCTTGCATGGTAGTACAAGTATGATTTGCGCATGCTTGTCTTACCATATTTGGGAATGCTTTATCTATAGCTTTGTTTAAGAACCACAGTATCTGAAAATTCCTTTAGATGGTAGTTGTTGCGTGCTCGGCACTAGATTTGCTTTCGCCACCAAAAAAGTAATAAAAGAGGAGCGTGACATAGCGATCTATTCATGGTTCCGACTCAACTTAGATACCGTTGCTAAGTCCCACAAGCTCAACAAATGGGGCTGCGTGGCAATGACGTCACACCTCAGACAAACAAACCGAATTTGTCATCTCCTGTAGTCCAATTTCTGCCGTTTGGTTTTTAATAAAAACTTTTTTTTTGAAAATAAGCAATGTTTCATAAAATAAATTAAAATACAACGAAATAAAATGTATGTTTCTCCGTGTTCTTTTCAGTATAATTTTGTTTGTCTGAGTCATGCATCTA
>WUAP02120996.1:5025-16048 GCA_015163945.2 Stichodactyla helianthus | reverse complement strand
CTGGTTTAACTTTCAAAAAAACCGTGACCCACCCCTTTTCATCTAGTAAATTTTTTATGCCCCCCCTCAATTCCTCCACCCCCCCCTCTCCTAAAAAATGAATGCTCCCTAAAGAGCGGTCCTTTTGAAGGGAGAGGTTGCATTAAATATAGTTTTGAAAAAAATTTTTCTTCAGTAATTTACTTTGCTCTACTTTAGAACTGAATTTTATTTCTTAGTTATCTATGTACAATATAATTGTCAAGGTAAGAACATTTGTATAGGTAGGGCTTTTCTAGTCCAAGAGTGGATAGCCAAAACCTCGGCTGGCATACTCCAACTCTTTGGTGAACTCAACTAGAATGACATTGTTTGGTAACTACGTTTCCTGGATTTATTTTTATTTTTTTAATAGTTTTTTTAAGGCTTTCTTTTAACTCAGTACTCAACTCAGAGATAGAATTCCAGTTTCGATTTTTCCTTTTGTTTCAGGGGTTTTATGTTTCCATGGTTTCCTTGTTTTGCGTTATAGCAGTTTCCATGGTTTCCTTGTTCCCAGTGCCTTCTGTTTCCATGGTTTCCTTGTTCCCAGTGCCTTCTGTTTCCATGGTTTCCTTGTTCCCAGTGCCTTCTGTTTCCATGGTTTCTTTGTTCCCAGTGCCTTCTGTTTCCATGGTTTCTTTATCCTCAGTGCCTTCTGTTTCCATGTTTCCTGTGCCTTCTGTTTCCATGGTTTCCTTGTCCCCAGTGACCTCTGTTTCCATGGTTTCCTTGTCCCCAGTGACCTCTGTTTCCCTTGTATCACCTGCTACATTTACCTTATCAACAGTTTGTGTTTTCTCCAAGTCTGACTCAAAATCAAGTTCGCTACGTTCAGGGCTATCACTGGGCAATTCGTTAGTTTCATCACAGTTGTTTTGAGAGTCCCCTTGATTTAGCGTGTCCATATCGTCTACATGTGCATAGGAAAAATGTCAACAACACACTAAAATAAGATACCAAATTGGGAAATCTGTCAGTGGCAGATTTATGGGCAGGGTTTTGGAGTGTAAACCCCCCAGAGAGGAAAAACCTGTTCCAGACTGCTATTATGCCTCTTTCACTCGCAAATACTATGGGTGCGTCCTCTCCAGAAAAAAATGCTGGATTCGTCCCTCCCTGTCTGTTATTTGATACTTTATTTTTAAGAGGGAAATAGGGGGCACAGAAATAAATCCATTATAATCATACCTTGAGATGTAGAGTTTGATGGTTGGCTGGTCTGTAGATTTTTTCTTTTTGCTAGGGCTCTTTCCCTGTTTAATCTTATTCTCTCCTTCTGTTCAGGAGTTAAACCAATCTATTAAAAAAACAAAATATTTTTAGAACAGATTTCATTTTACAGTAAAATTGTCTTCAATTTTAGGAAGATATGCTCTCTCGGAGTCTCCCACCCCACATCCACAGCTACCACTCCTACTGCTGCTACCCCACCTAGAAATGTCTGTAGGCAAGGAGATACAGATTTTGAGAATAGCATATTTCCAATATTTTACATTAAACATACCACAGGAGTACTTGAAGCTTCAACATGGCCACCAAAGTTCTGAAAAGACACAGGAAAAGTTCTTTGAAATTTACAATAACTTTTAATTAGAAATAAATACTAGAGTGATTTACTTAACCTGTGAGATAGTCATTAGTCTAATAGAGGTTAGTAGACACTAATTCCATTGTTTTCTTTTGTGGCTATTTATCTATTAGACTTTAACTATTAGTTTCTATTTCACAGGTTATTGAAATCAATCTATGAACCCAAAAACATTTGCTTTCTATTTCAGTACAACTTTTGCATGTGATCTGTTTATGCCATGCTTACAACAACCAAATCAACCCTACATGTACAACTTTTTTCTTGTAGTACACAACAACTGTGAGCAAGTTATAGGGTTTATTTCAGAATTCATTATATTTCAAGATTACCTCCCTTCATATTATGCATTTATACTTACAGCATTATCCATGCTTGGAGTTGAACCTATTGAATCTTGACCTGTTCATGAAATAAGAAGATTTGAAAGATAAATATAGTGTAAGGCAGATTTCATTCCAGCAATAGTAATCTGAAAGAAAAATTTCATGTACTAAGTGTCAAGCTTAGTTGTGCTTCATTTTTATAAAAAATGTAAAATGAAAACTTTTCAAATACCAGACTATCCATGAAGGTAAAGTAAAGGTAAAGTAGCTCAGCTATGAGGCTGGTATCAATGGAAGCTGTCTGTGTGCATTTTATAAAGACTGCACTTAAATAAAACATTATGCTCTTTAGAGCCTCTGCCTCATGGGTATGTCAACATCGTTTTTTATTTTTGGAAACAAAAAAAAAAAAAAAAAAAAAAAAAAAAAACTGAGATAGAGTGTATTTAGGCATGTCCTTTATTTACCATTTAATTGTGTTTCATCATCTGATGCATTTTCATTTACCAAGCCATCATCTCCTCGTCTAGCTTGTTTAATGGCATTCTGAAAAGGGATTTTACAAGATCAAATGCTTTTTATCCATTTCTTTTATACTAATATTTCCATCTGCCTTTTTACCTCCTGGACTATAGTCATTTTTGGAACAAACTTTTCATTTTTTATTACTAGCACACCATCAAAATCATCTAGCATCCTCCACCAACCCCCTACCATATTTCCAAATAATTTTCATCATTACCCTCCAGTTTTACCTTAGGTCCTCAACCTGGGAGGAGGGTGCGAAAGTTATATTATGCTATGGCCAAATATACTAACAAAGATTAATTGAAACCAATTGCAAAGGCTATAATAAGTTTCATCTAGCACATCAGCATTTTAAAGACATTGATTAATAAAAATGAGGAATTCTGCTCCCATATTAGAGCTATCAATTTATTTACCTGAACCAGTTTCTTTTTTCCAAGTGATTCTACTTGTTCAATGACATCTTCAAATGGATACATGGGATAAAGTCTGTGGGCCCAGTGCTCAAAATGCTGTAATAGAACTTTAAGGTCTGATGCCTGCAGATTGTAAAAAGAGGAATGTATTCAATAAATATGAATATTAAATTTATGATAATATGCCATATAAGCAGCCTTGCTGGATGAATGGGATGACATTTTTTATGAGTTACAAAACGTCTTAACTGACAACAAATTATCTATGGTTACTCGCAGAAAGTTTTGGGAATCTTGCATTAGATCGAGACTCACGTACTGCACTGAGGCCCAACTATCAAAAGAAGATGAGCTGAGAAAGTTAGAATCAAGTTGGTATGGTTTTCAAAGAAGAATGGTATGGAATGGCTGGAAAAAGAAAGTAAATAGTGATGGAGAAGAAATCTTTGCCTTTAAATACAGAAATTCTGATCTAGAGTGAATTGTTGGGACATAAGCATTATGAGATTTTATTTATGTTTGTTATTTGAAGTATGTTGCGCATATTTGTCGAAGAGACAATTCACACTTAACGAAGCAATTGCTATTTATAAACCCAACTGCCAAGTTTGTTAGAGATCCTTGGATCAAGATTAGTAAACTGTTGAATATTGATAAAGAACAAGCTAAAACATCCACACAAGACAGAAAAGCCTTCAAAGGACTTTTTCTACAACAGAACTTTGACTCTTTGTAGAGAGTTGTCCCCACTGATTAACAGATTGTTACACAAAGTGGAAATGTACTGATATTGATACTGATAATGAGAATTCAGTTAATTTGGTTTTCTTTGAATATATATTTATACATATTTTACAACCATCACTCCCCGTGAAGGGGTTCTTTCATGAGTTTCACTCCACACACACTACCACCACATTCTTTATTTACAGCACACACCACTCAACTCATATGTTGATTTTTACAGAGGGAGGAAAACTGTAGAACCTGGAGAAAAGCCTCATGGCAAGGGAGAGAACAACACATTTGACAAACTCTACCCACCTGTGACATGGGGCTCAAATCAGTGACCTAACCTGTTGGACTCACAGCAGTAAGAGGCAATGCAATAACCATGTAAGCCATGAATGATTGTAAAACCTGGACCAGGTCCAAATTCAGGTGTACATTTTCATAGTTATCAACATACCTCATGTCCTTTGCCTTTAAACTTGATATCATCACATAAATGGGCTAAAGCTGGTATTCCTCTTTCTGCACAAAGCCTATGAAAACAAGTAAATTTACTGAGATAATTGTTCCATGGCAACCTGTGTTACCGTAATGTCGGTTGGGTTTTTGTGCTTTTCTGCTCCTTCAATCAACTTTGGGGGCAGGAGTTATGCAAATCCGTGAAAACCATTGGTTGATTTGAATAAGCTCTGCCCAAATGAGGATTGATGGATCAGAAAAGCAAAAAACCCCAACCAAATTTGCAATAATGGGTCGTGATGATTATCGCAGTAAAGTTAAAAATGATGGCATCACCAATAGCACTTTCCATGGATGATGTCAAAATGGTCACTCGCTGTGCATTGTGGGATTAAAATGTGGACAAACAAACTAGTCTTTTGAGATTTTTTAAAGATTCGTGAAGTTCAAATGATGTCAACACTTGAATTTGTCTTGTCCTAATCTTTACCAGTTCGCTCTTCCATAGAATCATGCAATCGTGAATCTTTCCAGGCTTCGGAAAGGGAATAAATGTACCTTCAGCTATTTTCTCTGAATACATGTATTGTGGATCTGAAATACATTCCCCCCAACAACAGTCTTTGCTTGTTACTTCCCCATATCCTTATAAAAGAGGTACTCTAAATCAGATTGTATCTGCTTCTCTGCATATGCTAGGCTTCTGTTTATGAAATTTGTCTGCATTTCAATCCCATAAAGCTGTGCGATAGATCTATTTTAGTAACCGTGGAAAGTGCTATTCTTGCCCAGCGAAGTCGTATGATTCAATACTCAGTAATCTTCTGCTTTTTAATTTTTTCAGTCAATATCACTGGAGGAGGAAGTTAGGGGAGCTGGGGGTTCCTAGGGCTCCCATTTTCAGGAACCCTCAGCTAAGCTGGGAATTGCTGAAAAATTTTAACTGGGTAATTAGGACACTGGAAATCTCATTTCATAGATACCATGCAGTTTGAAAGCCTGTGCAAATGAGCCCAACAACATCCAACACTGTTGGATCCAACATTGTTAGCAGTTGTTGGCTCGCTGTTGGTGTTTGTGTTCAAATGGACCCAACAAGGCCCAACAATGTTGGGTAATACGCTTGTTTGTGTGAAATTTCCATGGATACAATGCATAATTTATGTGTGCAAGTCCAACATTGTTGGACATAATGCCCAACATCCTGTCCAAACACATGCAACATTGTTGGGCTATGCTTTGATGATCATGAAACAAAAGAATTGTTGGGACTTGTTGGCTCTGAAGTTTGACGCATTTCAAACTTCACCCAACAACATCCAAAAAGTCACAACAATACACAACACGGTGTTCAAACGCTCCCAACATGCTGGACCTAACAATGTTGGATGTTGTTGGCCAACAATGTTGTGTACATTTGCACAGGCCTTAAAGCTTCTGTTCCCCCATCCCACAGTATAGAAGATGGAGGGGAGGGGTAGGTCTTTAAATCCTCACAAGTTTGTCTGGGGGCACTTGAAAAGTTATGAAATCTTTCAATTTTTCACCCATCCTTCCCTCCCCACTTGCTCTGATATATGAGTGGTCCCCAACACAACCTCTATTAACTCTGGTTAAAAAGCTAAGCTAACTTTGGAGTTACGAACATAAGCTTCTAAAACATTCTAAGCTTATATACACTTAATTTGCTCTTAATTTGTTTCTCTGTCTTCTTTTCTAACTAGCACTAGAGTGTGATAAATTCTACCAACCTTGCTTCGTTAAGTCTAGGACGAGGAGATCGTTTAATGACTCTTTTCTTCTTCTTCTCTGCATCTTGGTCGTCATCTTGTCCTTCAGCTCTTCCCAAATCATTCGTCCCATCGTCAATATGTGTGGGAGAAAGAGGTGGTAGTGGTGCTGGAGCATTAAATAAATCATCATCATCTCCAAAGATATCGTTAACTTGGTCATTACCGAATCCATCGGCAGAGAAATCTTCTTCAAAGACTGTAGTTCCAACTCCAGCCGCCATCTTGGATATTGTTCCCGCTATTATTAATATTTCCCGCCATTTTTAGCATCTTCCGCTGGTTAAATCACGGGCTCATCTAACATGCGGTTTAATCTTTGTGTATCTTTGACGGATGGAATGGCTTCTTTACTGCCTAGAGCTTTAGAAAAGTTAAGTATCTGTTTTTCTATATGATATTTCATTCAATTACGTTACATATTTTTGTCTTCTTGTTGTTAAGTTATCATTATTTATTCCTACCGAAGCAGTCCCAGCCAGTTTTAAAAATTCGCGCTTATAAGCTTACATGGTCTCTGACAGGCCGTGTTCATGAATATTCGTTTGTAATTTGTTCTTACACCGCCTTAATCGTGATTCCATAAAGTCCTCAATCTTTTATCCTTCTTCTTCCTCTTTTGATCAATTACTAACTTTTTTAAACACGCGATTCCGTTAAAAATGATCAATGCTACCACAGGTAGCCCAAACTACTAGTTGGGGGATTTGTTAAGGCGGAAGGGGTGGGGTGGGGGGGGGAACTAAAAATTATTTCAAAAAATAGGGTTTTATTTAACATGACAAAGACAACATTTGCCAGAGATCTAAACTTTCTATAGCTCTTCATTATTATTTGTTTAACATTCAGTATTACACAGCTGGACTCAGCCATACACAAAAATTTAATTGCTTGTAGCTAGCAATGTTAGGGGGGAAATGTCAAGATTTTATTCATGATTTAACAATCATTTAAGTTAACTGAAGAAGAGGTGCCATTCTCAAGGAGGTTGGCATAATTTGTGATGTCAAGAATTCCTGGTTTATAGATGCTGTCCCAAATGAAAGCTTGCCTTCATAGATTATTCAAGCCACCCTTGGTGGTGACTCTAGGAGAAAGACTAGCTATAGAGGTGGTCAACAAGATGACCTTGTCAGCTATTTTTAGAGTGCTTGCCTTCCCATGATATATAGAGAACAAAAGACATGGTTGCCATGTTGGTGGACAGAGCAAAAGAAGCCAAGCCCAAATCTTTTGTTTAAGTCAACCAACGTGGCGGCTGTGATACCACATGCACCCAATGAATTTGGCAGTTTGAACTTAAAAGTGTTGTGGATGCTCAGTCATAGCATACACATCTTATTTTACATAGTCAGGGGTGGCGGAGCAATTATGAAAGTGGGGGGGGGGGGGGCTAGCTTAGTAAATCCTTACTGCTTGATAGTAGAGCATGTATGTCATTCTTGTAAAAAGTTGGGGGGCTGAAGCCCCCCAGCCCCCTGGTCTCCTCCACCCCTGATAGTATGCTGCCCTTTGGAGATCTGTTTAGTTAATTATAAATGATAGAGGGGGAGGGGTTTCAGAAAGCTTTTAACCTGGGACGTTTGCTGAAAAAGAAAGGAACTTAGTAAGATTTTTTATCTCTTATCTCCCCCACAAATAATGACCACTCCAGTCTATTTTACAGGGTTCAAATTTTTTAACAGGTCTGCTGGCAATTCATTGCTCAAAAAATGAAGAAGAAAGTTTTTAAAACATAACAGAATGAAAAGCCAAGAAAAACTCTTTAAAAAGTGCTTGGTATGATTTCAAAGTAATTTAATTTAGAGGTAAGAAGATGCAAGGTAACCATCACATGTGAATATTTCTTATATTTTAAGGCAACCTTTGGAAAAATTTAGCCTCCAATTAAAGCCTACAAAGTCCAGCATTAAACTAAAAAGTTATTTTGAAAGATTTATAAGGCATAAAATAGAACTTAGTTGTGAGTTTAGTTATGACAGTTGTGCTGATCTTGGGATTCCTGTGGCACGTTATTCACATATCAAGGGCATAGACATCCCATTTATAACCTATGTACGGTACGTGACCGGAAAACTTGCTCAAGCTCATTCAAAACGATAACCTGTCATTACCGAAGAGGGTAAATTTTTCATCCTGTGTCTCTGAAGCACCTACTCGAGTATTGTTAATTCAGTTTCCGTTCGCCCTTCATTAACTTAAATTTAATATTGATATCAGAATCGTGATGAATTTGATTTTGTTTATTAAATTTAAGGAAATGAAAGTCCAAATCCCAGAAGGGAGATGTTTTAGATGTTTAAGAGGTGAAATAAATCATTATTCTCGATTTTATGTACAGAATGACATCCGGCCTTGAAGAAAGTGTTTATCATGGAAACATGTATAAGCTATGCAGCTCAGAATTATTTTCAAAAACAATCAACAAAAAAAATTTTAACTCAATTTATTTTCATTTCCTTTTAATTTTCTGGAGTTTTTCTTAAATTATTATTAACTGATCCTAATCCTTATTTATTTAGTTAGATTTCTTTTCCGGTTTTGCATCAGACAAAACAGGAACAACTGATTTGTTCAAAAAACAAAATTTTTTCGTTGTGAAAGGCTATCAGGGATAGAGAGAACAGTACAACAAAACGATAAAAAGGATTCTTATTCTAAAAGAACAGTGAACTGTGTAGGAAAAAGAAACGAAGAATGCATAAATACATTTTTACTTCGTACGATTTTCCGGATTTAGAAAAGGTGAAATAGGTGCTTAATATAACTCTTTCGTACCACTGTACTAAAATGTTGAAAGAATAAAAAAGTCAATGACTCGCTGGTTTCTCAATTCTTCTGACGTCATTGGTTGTAAGGGTCAAGTGCCTTAGCGAGACCAAAAAGATTTGAGTTTACAATACAATTCATATTGATTACGGTATACTAAATGTATTTTAAAAATGTCTTGTAGATTAGTAAATCATTTGTAGTTTTTCCGTTTTCCATTTCTTTGAGGTAAAGTTAATTCAAAAACTAATAATATAAATTTTCGAGAAAGTGTGATAGAAGAACGGATGATCGTCATGAGTCATGGTTTATTAATTCGTCATGTGCTGTTTGTCTTTCAACTTTAAACCTAGAATTAAAATCAATACCCAGTGGATAGCGGTTTCGTAAGTTCATGTCACTAAAACGGATGATGATTAAAATTGCTGAGGTCTAGATGCATCAACATTTCGTGGTACATTTGCAACGATTTTGCGACAAAACTAACCGTACTAGTATCTTTTTTCAAGTAATGCTTTCAGATTGGTTTGAAGGTTGTGCTTTGATAATCTTACAAGTGTATAAAGCACTGAGTAGAATCCGGAATATCTCGATAGTCTGCTTTTACTACTTCGAGTATTGTTCCTGTTAGTCGGCCTTAATAATAAAGGTAAAATTTCTGACTTCTTACCCCGGCTCGTTTTTAATTAATAAGTGTATCAGTTGCATTCAATTTCCTTGGTTTTCTCGGGGGGGAGTATTGCTAGAAGCCTTCCTATTACAGCCTTGATATTCGGCTCTTCGCAAAAACTGTTTCAAAATTCGCGATTTCAATCGTAATTTCAAGGTATGAGCCACACCTGATCTTTCGAAAATACCACGGAAAGGAGAGGAAAGGAAAAAAAAAGGAAAAAAGAAAAAAAGAAAAAGAAAAGAAAAGAAAAGAAAAAAGAAAAAAAGAAAAAAAAAAGGTTATTACTTGACATTTTGGAGAGAGTTCGTTGAAACCTGCAAATCATGACTCAGGCTTTTGATATTCCCCGTGCTTGTAGCCACGAGTATGATGAGTCATAGTCAATTATGTAATGTTTCATTTTCATCTCTTGTATAATATTGTTTATTGTGTCTGCTAAGATACCCATGAGGCAATCTATAGATTTAATTTTCATGCTCCACTTCTGATTCCAATTATTTCATTAATCATGCTTTCAAAATGTTTGACAGCCCCGAGCTAAATAGTTCTCAGCCATTGTACGTTTTGCCATTTGCATCGAACTTGCGTCAAAATTTTAGTTACGTTCAGTTTTCTTCTTTCGGCTGCTTGACTCTCTTTTTATTCCTCTTTCTTTCAATTTCTTATTAGTTCATTTACTTTATTCTGCCTTCTTTCCGTTTTTTCCATTTCGTTCGCAAGAATATTTCAGAAATACACCAGCCCATATATCACTCCGTCAGTCACCAAAATGCGGCAAAAATTATAACATAAATAGGAATTACTAGCCAAAAATAACTGATTTATCATAAGAAAAATATTTTTGCCTGGTCGGTTGCAGTTCTGCTGGAACTAAACCACGTGACCAAAAGTCGTCGTGCCCTACCAATGTTTAGAAAGTGTTTGTCGGTCATAATTCTACAAAATATTAGTGTAGTGCACAAATATTAGTCTCCTTCGCAGCCGTCATTAGTATTGGTGAGCAGATAGGAACTAAATTATAATGGCTTAGAAACTGAGAAGGTGTGGCGCGGACCTAAAATAGGTGCGCCCTTTCCCCTGGACCACAGCTTCGGAAACAATGACGGCATGCCAAGCTAATAGCTTAGTAAGGGGTGCAGTCGTTCAGTTCACTCTTCAGAGATGAGCTGCTTATTCATTTCTTTACGGGTTCATAAATTTAGCTTTCATATCTCAGAACAGGACAGAAAAAACTTTTATTAAGAAATTGTCAATGATTTTGAATCCAGGATGTTAAAAGAGGTCAAGAAAATATTTTGAAATACCCATGATAGCATAGACGAAATTTTTTCGGGTTGAAGCAAACAGGAAAATTTTAAAGATTTTTTTTCTGTGTGTGCATTTTCCTGTTAACCCAGCCAGGCCTTAAATCCAAATGTCAGCTTCTTTCCAAAGCACACACACACACCTTGGACGGCTTAAAGATGCGTTATGGCCCGCTGCATGTACTTCTCGACTAGGACAGCCAGTGGTGTCTGTGACATCCCTAAGATCTGGCGTGTAAAATTACAAACGTGATAACATGATCTTTTCATAGAGGCATTTCACACGAAATATTCAATCACAAACAGAACAAAGTCTATTGAAAAAACGCAAATTCTTACGTAAACGGTCTAAAACGAATACCACATTCTCAGTTGAAAACTGTCGTCAGTAAATCGAGATCATTGCATGGATGTGAG
>WUAP02120885.1:0-16049 GCA_015163945.2 Stichodactyla helianthus | reverse complement strand
AAAATAATTAAAATTCTGCATTTCTCACAATCCAGTGGATGTGGATATAATAAAACAATTATTCCACTCAATCTTGTTGTACATGGCTCATAGCCGACTCAGCGCTGCTCGCCTCGTCAGCTATGAGCTCATGTATGACTCTAGATTTTGTGGAATAATTGTAAATATCTCAGGAGTAGAGAAGTAAACAAAATGGCAGAGCATTTCGCCGATATTATCTCATTAATTAAAATTGTTATATAGCTATGGATTTTCCTGAAATAACAAATGCTGTCATTGGCGGAGAGATGATCACGCGGTATTAACTAAATCAAAATGTATTCTGAGCAGGAATTAACAACTTATTTCCTGATCGGGATACAAGTAGCACCTGAAAAGGAAAGGTAAAATAAACCAGCACACAGCCCAGTGCACATGATCAGAGCATGATTAATCCCAGTGGCGTGATATCTTGCACGAATCAGAAACAAGAAAGTCAATGAAAACTGCTTCAGATACCAGAGTCCAAAACTATTGTTTATTTTTCACTGACCAACTGAATAAATTCTTTTTATTTTCTAAATTGGCTGGGAATCATTTCTCTGTGGCTATATAACAAAACACTTAATGTCCGATCCCTCGGGAAGCAGAACTCATGCGTGACTAGATTTTGTGAAATAATTTTTAAGTATTCAAAATATTCAGTGGCATTTTATTTTCTCCCTGCTGCAATTTGGCAATACTTTTTGGGAGGAAAAGTGAGGGTTGGTAGAAAAACTATAATTAGGTTTGTAGTGGAGTGGGGGGGGGGGGAGGGGCCTTAAAGATAATTGCTTTAAAACATACAATACCGCCTGCCAACTCATGTTATGAATGTTTGAACCCTCTACTCCCACCCCCCCCCCCCCCCCACAAGGGACTCACGACTGCTACACCAGGCTAAATTATAATTGATAGTATTTTTTATTTTTGAGGCTTTCGCATTTAGACATGAGTAAAGCAGAATTTTTACGGGTAAAATGTGTAAAAGTGAAAAAAGCATAAAGTTTCGGCTGTGCTTGTGATAGCCTTCATCAGATGGATTGTGAGTGTGTGAAGTGCCTGTATGCAAATATATGAAGGAAGTCAGCGAAGTGGTGAATAGTTATAGGCTATTGTTCTCTTGTTGGGTTGTCATGGCAATGGTAGTAAGTGTTACTGGTGGATTTGATTAATCTGGTCCAGGTAGAACTAAGGCATTAGGAATCTAATCACAAGCATAGTCAAAATGTCATGCTTATTTCATTATGCATTTTACCCGTAAAAATTCTACCTTACTCTTAAAATTAACATTGGTTTAAATGATGGGCTGATATGATACTATTAGTGTTCAGACAAAGAACTATTCTTTATTTGTACAGTATTGTAATCATATACTTCTATTTTCCTGCCTAGTCTGGTTTTTACTGCACCCACTCCTGCTAGTGCTACTTCTATTACTACTGCTACAACTGCTACTTTTGTTGCTTCCTATTATATTACTGCTAGTGATGTGGTTTTGTTACTATTGCTGCTGCTAATACTGCTGCTGTTGCTGATGTTGCTGCTACTGCTACTGATGTTGCTGCTACTGCTACTGATGTTGCTTCTGCTTCTACTGCTGGTACTACTGCTGCTGATGTTTGTTTTGCTGCTACAGCACAACTATTACTACTGTTATTGCTTTTACAATTGCTGCTGCTGCTACTACAAAATGTACTAATGCTACATTGTTACTGCTACTGCTTACTGCTACTACTACTGACTCACTGTATACATATTTTTCTGCACGGTTGATTATGTAGTTGCTGTATGTTGCATTTTATTCATTTGTAGGTAGCACTTCTTCGTGCTGGTCAGCCTTTGTCAGGGATGGCAGGCAAAAGGTGCAAAGAGGATGAAAAACTGATCAACTCTGCTTTAAAAGAGAAGAAAAAGGGAGCTATTGTTGATACAAGAAGCCAAACAGCAACACTGAACAGCAGAAGCAAAGGTACTGTCCAACAGTCTACAGTGTCTATACTGTGATCAACCAACGGAATTTCTTTAAATGAAATTGAAACCAAATGTCACGAGTCAGCAAGTTTTCATACAGGGACCCTCCTGTATAATCTAGAATATGGGAATATGTCATTTTAATGTGCCAACAAGGTCAGGGGACAAAATAATAAAATTATTATTATTAAGTCTTCTTCATGTAATTTGCCCCTAATCAGACGATGACCTTGCTTACATATTTGATATAGGAGTAGAAATGGCATGAAAAATGTGAATTAATCATTATTTAGGATTTTTATGGGAAAATATGCCAGGCAGCAAGCTTGTGCAGTCCAGTACATTTTTTCATACAAACTCTTACACTAACCATTTGATTTTATATTTCATGTCTCATTTCTCCTGTATCAAATATTTTGAGCTGAAACATTGCCTCCTTACTAATATTGAGATGGTCTTTCAATTTTTGGAGTTCCTTTTGATATTGGTGATGATTTAAGGGGGGGTTGTGCCAGTGATATTTTTGGAGCCTGCTATGAGTCATGTAAATGCATTAGATATCAGTATTACTGATTTTATTGACATTCTTGAAGTAATCTGAAGCTAGTAATTCAAACAAAATGATCAGAACAATAAACTATAATCATAATTAACTGCTCCTACTTATAAAATAAAGATGACTTACATTTGTCTAGCTTCTAACGATCAGTTGTGTCTAACATGAATCAAGAACTTATCGTAAAACATAACCATAACAGTTTGAAACACAGGAAACCCATCAGTGGGTGACTGCAACAGTCTGGTCATGTGATCTGTGAACTGCAATAGGCATATTGCATGTATTTTGTTCTACAGGTGGTGGCATTGAGCCTGAGTCTAACTACCCACAGTGGAAACATTCCAACCAAAACATTGAGAAATATTCTGCACTTAATGAAAGCATTGCAAAACTAGTTGAAGGTATGGTTCTAAATACATTAATTAATTGTTTTTAATTAATGTATTTAATGTATTGTCTCATTTGCATCCCAACCACTGTATTTACCTTTCCCATCCATTGTATTTGCACTTGTTTTTGATTTTCCTTTGTTGATTGATTATGCATTTATAAATGTTAAGCCGGGGAGAGGGCATATGTGAGGCATTTGTATTTTTTCAATGATGTTTGTTAAAATTCCCCACCCAGGGGAAAGAAAAATAAGTTAAATGTGGTCAACTTCTCCCACCCTGGCAGTCACCCATTCCAAAAATAAAAGTACAGATATGTTAAAATGGTTCTGTTAAAATGCTGTACCATGGGGGAAAAAGAGATAAAATTTCTCTGGGTGGGGACACCAAGTGATCAAATGCCCCACATATGCCTGACCCCCTTCTTGGGCTTAACACTGATACATGCCATATTGGACCACCTTAAATCAATCATGGTAATTATGATTATGATTATTGTAATATCATCTTTTTAGGTTCCTTGGATCACAATCTGAGCATGAACTCTTGGTTGTCTAAACTAGAGTCAAGTGGATGGCTGGATCATGTACAAACTATTTTGAGAAGTGCTTGCTTTGTAGCCAAGTCCCTGGACAAACAAGGTATGAGACTGCTGTAAATGATGTATATACAGGCTGCCATTTTCTCTTTTGTTTCATACAGCTCTTCTTTAAAGTGCCCCTATGTCAATGACCATATTTTGAAAATCCATTCTCCATAATGTTCCTGGTAATATTGTTCATTTTCATATTTGGTTATTTGCCCATGTATTTCTGAATAATAAAGGTTAAAGATCTGGAATGCAAATGAGATGATGTTGTAAGAGTCGGTAAATTCCTTAACTTTTAGTAATTACACATTTTGAATGCGTGGTACGGTCTTCGGTAAACGGTTCCTAAAAATACGAAATTACAACGATGATATATTATATACGATTAAATAAACAAGAAGAATCGATACGTATACTCCTGGACGGTTGCCGGTAAAAGAGCGCGATTATGTGCATACTACTATGTTTTATCTTAGTTCTAATACACTAGGGGACTAAAGGACCTACGATAAACAAAGACAATAAAAATACCGGCAAACTAATGATCACGCCATAACAGACAGCGTGATCATTAGTTTGGCCATATGACTTTGTAAGATTTTGATTGTTTTGTTTTTTCAAGCAGTGCTTCCTGTAGATTAGAAATTAGTTTCTAGAAAAACATGCATTCAGATGATGTTACATAATTCATAATTTACATATCAAGATCTTCAAACCCAAACTCAGAAATGGCTCATCATCATCAGCAAAATTAAACTCGGGCACTATCACACACACACACTACCACTACATTGACTAATTTAAGCATAAAACTCTTATTTGCATTCCTTTTGTGAGCTGAGTTGTATGCTTAAATTAGTCAAATGTAGTGGTAGTGTGTGTGTGTGATAGTGCCCCCAATTAGTGCAAAAGCACTAGGATGATTAGGCACTTAAATAATATACACTTAATGTCTGATCTCAAGGGAAACAGTTAGTTTTGTTTTCCTGAGGTGAAGCTGAGGGAAACATCAAGACTCAAGGAAACAAAACTAACTGCTACCCAAGGGATCAGACATTAAGTGTTTTGTTATATAGCAAAAGAGAAATAATTCCCAGCCAATTTAGAAAATAAAAAGAATTTATTCACGACAGTGGGCAAGTGAAAAGTAAACAGAAGTTCTGGACTCTGGTATCTGAAGCAGTTTTCACTGACTTTCTTGTTTCTGATTTGTGCAAGATATCACACCATGGGATTAATCATGCTGTGATCACGTGCACTCAGTATAACATTGTTATTTATGATGCTAGGTATTCCAGTTCTTGTTCATGGTGATGCTGGATACGATGCAACACTACAAGTGACATCATTAGCTCAAGTGATTTTAGAGCCTAACTGCAGGACAGTGAAAGGGTAAGCTTTTGTTAATGGTACTAATGTCAAAATGTTTTGAATCCTGAAAATTAACTCAAAGAAATGTTGGGTTTTAGCTTTCAGGCTTTGATAGACAGAGAGTGGTTGCGAGCAGGGTATCCCTTTGCAACAAGGTCTGTCAAAGTGGGTGTGTCATCTGTGAGATACAAAGGACAAGGACCTGTATTCTTGATGTTCTTGGACTGTGTCTGGCAGGTTAGCACAATGTACATCAATGTTGTATACACCAATTTCATAAAACATTGTCACAGCCAAAAGCAAAAGGCAACATGTTGGGACAGAAAGGAAACATTGGTAGAAACGAGCTGAGTTGAGGTTTTTGGTCATGCATGCATTTGAATTGAGGAAGCATAACAGCTTTCCATTGTAAATGCTAAAATAACTGTTTCTGAACAGATAAACTACTGCAAAATTCACTGAAACCCTGCTGGTCTTGCCTTGTTACTTGCTGCTTTTGATTATGACAACCTTTTAACTGGGTTGCCTAAGACTGGCACTCAGCACAGGCAACCAGTATTGCATTCTTAGAGTGTCTTGTTAAAATAGTTGTACGTATTGTAAATGTACTGTGTGATGGTAAGTGGTCAGATAACCACTAACTAGCATCATGCCAATGTCTTACCAGCCACTTATACTGTACATGAATGTTGGTGTTGTGTGATCATCCGGGTGTATAGTGTAGCCTTGAGAAAGACTGTTGTTGACATCTGATATTTCAACAACCTGAGCAGAAGTCATCTTCAGTGTGAGGAAGCGAACAGACAGAGGCGGTATTTATGCTTTTGGTTCAGTTGAAATTGTTATTGAAAGGGACGTTGGCTTGTGTGGAGGGTGCAGGGAGTGTCTGGCAACGGTTAAGTAGTTTCTGCTGTAAGTTTGTGTACCAGCTTTCAAGGAGGTGCTGTTGGTGATAATTAGTGCAATGTGTAATGTATGCGGCAGAGTCCCAGTTAATGAAACCACTTAACCATTGCCAGCCACTCCCTGCACCATACAACAGATTAATTAACGATTTAAAACACACTGACAACACTATGAGTAACGCCTCCACAAGTGCCAACATCCCTTTCAACAACACTTTGACTGAACCAAACACATAAATACCATCTCTGTGTGTTCCTTTCCTCACACTGAAGATGACCTCTGCTCAGGTTATTGAAACATCAGATTTCAACAACAGTCTTTCTCAACATCATTTACACCTGGGTTCAAACCATTCACTCTCTCTTACTGTACATCATTACACTAGGTTCCAAAGGCTTTTGCCGGAGTGAGAGTAAAAAGCCTCGGGAAAAAAGGGTAGTACACTAGCCAAGACATTAAAACAAAACAGAGATTGCACACTAACGTGGCTGCACCTTTTTTCATTCTTCTTTTCATTGTTTAGATGGAAGATGAAACCTAATAATTCTTGGACAAAATCAAAGCAAAGACATAATTAGTAAAAATTGATTAACAGTAATGCTCACACCACCAAATCACTTTTTTGCCCATGAAGCATATTTCTTGATTTCATTTTTATTATTTATTCTAGATCTATCAACAATTCCCTTGTTCCTTTGAGTTTAATGACAAGTTCTTGGTATTCCTCTTTGAACATTCGTATTACTCACAGTTTGGTGAGTATTACAAGGGACTTACCTATTATTAGTGGGGTGTTGCATTTCATTTGTACTATTATGCTTTTTCCTTCTTTCTCATACAAAATACAAGAATCAGGCTCTACTCTTAAGGTGGCTCATATCCCACTTTCTGAGTGGTGATACTGACCACATTAGAAAAATATTATGCATTTGTGAAGGACCGAATCTCAAGTGCACATCCAAGCAAAATGTTGAGCACAAATTGTTGTACTTGAATTAGGCAAGAGTTTAAAAGAAATCGCTTCACTTGATATTCAGAAATCAGGATGTGAGTGATATAGATAAACATGTCTATTTTGTTAATTCGTACCACCTTTACTAAAACACTCATAATACCAAAAAGCACAGATAGATTTTCTTAAAAATGCATATTTTTTCAAACGTGGTTGGTATCGCTACTCAGAAACCCACAGGTATAAAATGCAGACTGGTAAATAAAATGAAATACAAAGATTAAACCTTTAATACTACATACAGATTTGTAGTAGTGTCTAGATGAAAACGTAGCCTCATATCTAGAGTCAAAGAGTGATCAACAAAGAATGTTGAACGCCGATAAATGGTTTTGCTTGTTTTGAACCTAGCATTGTCACCAAAATGGTAAAACTAATGTTTGATAAAGATGCTTCAAAGTAGTTTCTATAATGCACTAGAACAAAAGGGCTTATTCTACGAAGGCTATTAACACACCGAAATACAATATGTAGTGTCACTTAGTTTTGCAGTATAGAATCACTAAATAATTCGCCAGTCTACATTTTGTCCCTGAGGGTACCTTGGTATAAAATGCAGACTAGCTGTCTAGTTGTGCTATGATTATGCAAGGACCTTGAGAGGCAATGTTTAGAGAAATTTACAATTAATCAGTTTTGTGAACCATGTGCCAGGCATGCTCCTCTCCAGTGTACATAAACAGCTCATTTGGCCATTTTTATGAACCCTTCAGATAAAACATTGTACGTTGTTTTAAAAATGTTTATCTTTGTATTTTTTTTTATATTTATCAGTCTGCATTTTATACCTGCTGACTCAGAAACTGGAATAACGAGCCACCTTAGCTTTAAGGGGCACTTGGACGAAAATCGCTCAAACTTTGATTGAGCTGAAACTTCCTCAAAATAATCTTTGGTGATTCAATAAACACTGTATGAAGTTTTTTCATGATATTCAAGTTGAAAGTATTATATTTTTACAGTTATTTTTCGGAGTCTGTGACGTCATATACTCAACATCACACATCGCTTCATACATTTATTTGTAAATTATGATCAAAATATTAGTATCAAAGAAAAGAAAGAAGGACCCAAACACCCCAAAATATGAGTTAAAATTTGACGTTTTCTAAAATAAGCCCATTGGTTGACTTCTTGGTTTAATAGAAATAAAATAAATGAAGGATTAATTTTCAAAGAAATGTATGGAACGATGTGAGATGTTGAGTATACCGGTATATGACGTCACAAACTCCAAAAAATAACCGTAAAAAATATAATACTTTCGACCTGAATATCGTTAAAAAAAATTTCATATAGCGTTTATTGAACCACTAAAGGTTATTCTGAGGAAGTTTGAGCAATTTTCATCCAAGTGCCCCTTTAATTAATTAAGGTAATGTGATCATGCATTGGTACACATCTCTTCTGCACATGCTTTTCGTTGGTTGGGATTCCTGTGGTAGAGGTTTTTCAATATGGTGGATAAGGCATTTTGATATTCAACGTCAAATATCTAAAAATCTAAATCGGTGACCTGTCCTGAATTTTTCATTGTAAGTTCATAACGTCTAAAACCTCAACATATCAAAAAACGAAGGTAGGCCTTTGAGCTAAGTTTTATGTATGTGTGATGCAACTAACTCAGGGTTCTTTTGGTTCAATACTGCTTCCAAGCCGTGTAAGGAGTAAGGATGGCACAGTTTGTTAGTGCACAGCCTTCTGTGCCAGAGGTCTGAGTTGCAATTCCCAGTGACCTCACATACTTTTTTGGAGTTCTTTCCATTCTGTGTAGCAAAATCTGTAAAGCAGAGCACTGATCGGTAAAGGGGGTAAAGGGCACTACTTTGAATCCCTTGTACTTAAACCTCTGACTTGGGAGATTTGGGCAACAGAGTTGTTCCCACATTCTCAAAGTAAAATAACATCCCCTTTAGCCTCTAGCACAGTATGCATCTAAAGGATTGGATGTTCTGGTCAAAATACTCAAATATTATATTCAAAGCCTCCAGTTTCCCATTTTCTTTTTTTTGGTTTTACTAAAGGCACCTTTCTATGTAACAATGAATGTCAACGTGTCGAGATCAAGTTAAAGAAAAATACTATTTCCTTATGGTAAGTTAATTTTTAATTCAATAGAACATTTTAGCTTTGTATGCAAATTGCCCATTTCAGACCACATAATATTATCTTGGGAATTGTCCTTTTATGATGTACATGTTAAAAGATTAACATACAAAAGAATCAACTCCCAAGAGTGAGGATGCATGGTCTAAAATGGGTAAACAAACAACAGTGCTAAAAAGGTATATTAAAACATGGTATCTGTTTCCCTAAAACCTGGTTTTATATAGCAACATACATGTAAGCATAAGCAACAAATATTGTATGTTACAGGTGGATCCTAGTTGAATCTAGACTCACCTAGGAAAAATATCCAACATTCATAAGTGATTTATTATTGGGCACTCATTAATAAAACAGGGAGCTTGGAATTTTTGGGGGGGCTCTCGAACAACTTTTCCAGTTTCTGTCTTTCTTACTATTTTCCCATTTTATTCCTATCTTCCTACCATTCTCCCATTTCCTCTTATCCCTCCCCTCCCAAGCTATTTCTACATTCTTACTTGCCTTATTAGAGTTCTTTCGTTTTTCTTGACCTGACTGGACTGGGATTTGAACCTGCTTAAAAGACCAGTGTGTAACCAACTCTACTAGCCGTGAATTTGTTGGCATATTGAGTCTGATTGATTATAAAATACAAAGTCTTCCCCATCCATAATCCTAACACTAACCATAACCCTATCCCAATACTGAAATTTACCTAGGTGAATCTAGTTTCACTAGCCTGCGTGCATCCAACTAAAAACTCAAAACCATGAGCTTTTAGCTCAGATGCATGCAGGCTAAGTTTCACCTGAATCCAAAGTTCACCTGAAACATACACAAACTCATTTCCACTCTTTTCTTAAAGGTGTTTGGAAAGACAAGTGATTCTAATAAGCAACCAAGTCTGTGTTTGTTGCATATGCTTATGTTGCTAATAAGGACCAGGCCTGATAGACTATTGCTTGAGATTCCTTTACAGTGCATTTGATATAACTTTTTCTGAGCACATTTCAAAGCTAGTTCAGAAGTTGTGAAGTTCCCTGGCAAACTTCATTATTTTGTAGCGAAGTTTGTTTTGCATTTGCGAACTTCTATTTGAACTTGGGGACTTTGAAGGTATCAAATCACATTGCGTAAAAAGCTGTACTCTGTGAGCAGAGTCTCCTTAGCGTTCTGCTCGCAGCTGAGGGTACTTCAGTTAAGTTTATACTGGCAAACACAAAGCAATTCTGAACAGACTTTGTGAGCAGGATTAGACTCATTATCAGGTCTTGGAGATTTCTCAAGCTCTTGATTTTTCCTTTGAGCGTTGAAGTGGTAGCAGCAATTTGTTTCTCATTTCTCTATCCAGTTACAAAGCAAATAAATGTACATTATTGATCTCTTTCTGATACACCAGTTTCAGTTAAGGTTTGTTCTTGTCGTAAATTGAATAGCTATCAATCTGTCTTTAATTAGATGTTAGAAGAGCTATCCTTGAGGTCCTCCTTGAAGCTGGAAAGCCATTGAACAGCATCTTCAGCCCAACCGTTCGAGCAAAGTTCCCAAGTTCAATCGAAGTTTGCAAATTCAAAACAAACTTTGCCATGAAATAACCAATTTCACCAGGGAACTTCGCAACTTCTAAACTAACTTTGGAATCTGCTCGTGAAAAGTTATTAAATGCACTGTAATGATCACAGAACAATGGTTCCCAGCTATTCCAGCCAATCAAGTGAATTCTGGAAAGGTCTAAAACATGCATGTAGGTCCCATGAAAAAAGCCACAAATAGGACAATGAAATCACTTCTGGAGGAAATGTTGTTCATCTGTGCTTGTGTGATGTCATTGATGGCTTCAGTTCAGCAAGCCAAGGCCTGACCAGCTTTATTTTCACTATTTTTTTTGGCTCATTGTAAATGCTCACCAATCTGCAATGACTTACCATCATGCCTGACATTGTACACATACTGATTCTCAATTATAGTCTATCGTGGGAGAACAAAATATTTTCTCAATCCATTAAGCTTTTGATTTGTGTAAATTAGTGGTGAGTATTATTGCATATGGTCTATTGCACAGACTGCTTTTCTCTTTTAATTGATGACATGTGAGTCCCTTTCTGCATATATTTACCTGCATATACACTCATGGTTTGCTCTTGGGTTTAGGTCTTATATCAATGAGGAGAGTGTTATTGCTCCAATGTTGAACCCACTGTATGAAATAAATGTGGCTGCTATTTGGCCATCTTTCTCTTCACAAAGTCTTGTAAGTATGAAGGCAATCACTTTTAAGTATTTTATCCACACTATATTCTTGGAATTCTTAATTTTATATTTCAGATTCTTATGACATGATTCAAACTGATGCCTTATATGGTGTGGTTAGCACTAAAGCTATCGAACCAGATGCACCCTAAATTTTTATTCCAGAATAGTTGTATATTTATTTCCTGGTCATTTTGTGGATATCAAAGAAACATCAGGAATTATCATAGAAAGCTATCTTCTAAACCGGGTCTTTACTGGTGAAAAAGAGCATAGATTTTGGTCTGTACAGTGCCTGTACTATCTAAACCTATGTTATGAATTGTCATCACAATTCTTTTGTTAGTAAACACACAGGCAAACTGCCCTAAGAATTATTGTGTACTTATATAGTGCATTTCACAACTGTCTCAATGCGCTTTACAATCATTAGTCAGTGGAGGACTTTACGGGCTGCATTTTAAGGCGCCATAGGCAGCCGTGCAGCTTACAATCATGAGCGAATTATTACTTTTTTAGTATATTATGCCTCCAATTGGGGTAGGCTGTTGAACCGGGAGACAATCCCCCTACTCTTATACAAATAATTCAACAGGTTCTTTAATGTCCCCCACATACAGGTTAAGGAAGGGATGGGAGACAGGGCCTATGGTTTAAGTCCTTATCCGAAGACCTGAAGGTCTAACCATTTGCAGATGTAATGACAAAGGCAGCACATTCTCCTCGGTTATTTTAAGACCCTGAGTGGTGTTCCGGCCGGGGCTTGAATCCATCACCTCCCGCACAAGAGACCAATGCTCTACCAGCTGAGCTAACCGGGTGGAAGTATACACCAAATTGAAAAAACGTCAGATTCTAAAGGTTGAATCATCAAAGGTAAGACTGAAAGGGATAATGGGTAAGCACTCAATAAGGCTCATATTTACTATTGTATGCATAGGATATTGTTGAAACTCTCGAGCACTGCTTTGAATTCTCAAAGAAAAAACTTTTCGAGAATTACAGTAATGCTCAATGCATGTTATGGGCCTTACGAACTATTTACCCAGAATCCTGCTTGGTCTTACCTTCTTTGATTTAACCTTTTGAACCCGACAAAAATTTGGTGTATACTTATTTCGTGAAAGTTAGTCACCAAAAACCTACAAAGCTGGGACTGTGGAGGAACATATCAATTAACAAGTAAAGTCATTTAACAAAAAACTTAGTTTTCGAATGGTCACTAAGGTGAAATATTTCAAATCTTAGTTAATAACTGTTAACTATGTTCAAATCCATCAATGTTTATAAAAAATATGGTAGAAACGTATAAAATGTCTCTACTCATAATTCTCGCCGGTCCCAGCTTTCTAGATTTTAAAGTAACAAACTTAATTGAAATAAGCATATATCAGAAAAAGTAAGTAAAAGTGTATTAAATGCTATAGCACTTTCATGTTCATGAAGTAATAGAGTTCAACTGTGTTGTTTACCTGACTGTATTTTTTGTTGATGAACTAGAGTTTTTGGTCAGGACTGTTCCTCAAGTGGCAAAAATCACAAAGAAATGAAGAATTCTTTTGGGAAGAAGTAAGAAGGATTAAAAATAAAAACAACGAATTGAAGAACAAAGCAAGCTTACTCAGGAAGTAAGTAATTTTTTTTTATTAGTGAAATCACAGGCTTACCATTTCGTGCCAGTCTGATGGTTGGGTGGCCTGTGGTGATTTTAATGGCTGTTTGCTACTGCTAATTATTCCTCTGAATGTTGATGATATCTCTCACGAGTGAGCGCAGTGAACGAGTGAGAGATATTCAACACGAGAAGATAAAATTCATATCTCCAAGCGGCCATGTAATGTTCTGTTTATTTTATAAATATCAATGAAATATCCAGGATCAGGGAAGAATTTTAAGGCCATTTGTGATTGGTTGATACAAAGGTAGTCATGGCAACGGTGATATCTTCACATGTGAGGGATAAAAATGATATCTTCACTGTGTACAAAGTTTTAGAAACAGGAGAAATCCTGGTATTTCATTGATATCTATATAATAAAAAGATTTTATATTATATTTATGGTGTATTTGTGGGTGTGTTTGATTTGGGTAAGATTTAGGGTGGTTTTTGAGCAACCCTTTTGGACCATGGTCCTCAGTAAGCCCAAACGTCACACTGACAAAAATGGTAAGACTGTGGTGGAAGATGTGTTGATCATGCAAAAAAAGGCACAGTTGCTTTCAAGTTGCTTTCAATGGGGAAATTGTACCACATGTCCATTCCTAAAACTGGTGCATGCAGTGAAGTTGCAGAAGTAGAAACAAATTTCTTATGTGGCTGGAATTTGACATGCATCAGTTTGCAGGGTGCACCCTGAGATCGCAGGTTTTTTTCATAATACTTACGAATTCTTTATCTTGAAAGGGAATATGAAGCGCTTCAAGCAAGTGTATTTGAAAGATAAGAGAAATCTGAAAGATAAAGATCACAATTATTTCAACATGACTACAACTTCAGAATTCTTGAAATCTGAGAAATCTGAAAGATAAAGATCACAATTATTTCAACGTGACTACAACTTCAGAATTCTTGTAGAGTTTAAAATTTATAAAAATAGATAATATACACCTAGAGTTATATGCACAAAGTTGATCAGGGGCAGATCTGGGGACTTTATAGGGAGGGGTGGACCCCCAAGATTTTTTTGAGGGAGGGGTGCACCATTTATGTTTGGGACTCAAGTACCAAAAATAGATAATAACTAGTCATACTTATCAGTAACAGAATTGAGACCTAGCTTTTGTTCTTAAAAAGGAATCTGAATGTGCCAATGAAGTGATGAGATTTAAAAGGGAGTATTTTAGCAAGAGTTTAATTTTAAGCAATTGAAGTCGAATGAGAAATATGCTTCGTGGATTCATCAATTTGATTCATCACCGAGTTGTTTTCTGTACAATGAGACAGTTCCCATGCTTACGGTGTAAAACTTGTCTCACAAAATGTTAAGAATAGCACTAGCCTTTACAGAAAAACTGGTTTAACAGGTTTTTCAAAACCAATACCAAACAAACCTATGCACACTTCCTTATATGGAGTGTAATCTAGTCAAACCTGTTTAGAACAAAAGAAATGACTCAAACTCCTCTCGTAACAAACTCAAACTCCTCTATGTTTGCCAAATTCGTTGGTAATAAAGCCATAACTGTAATCACTCATCTTTGAGGGAGGAAGTTGCATGCCCCCTGCACCCCTACCCTGAATTTGGCCCTGTTGATTGACCAGAAAATGGAAAAAAGAAAAAAACCGTTTTTCCCCTAAATTCGTAAACTTAAAAAGATGTTTTAGCAATAAGTTCTTTATCCAACATGAACTCATAGCAGTTTGGGTGGCTGAAGACCTTGGATGAAATTGATATCACAGTTCTGTTTTCCAAACATTCTTTTCCATGTGGGATGCTGGGAATGCTTTTTGTGATAACATACTGTGAGTGGTGTGCATGCTCTCCTTGGTCAACTGTGTTAGTAAAGTTTATGTAAATTTAGATTTTACATCTTATCTTTAACTTTATCTTTAATATTATTCACTAAGTTTTAAAAGTCATTTAAAGGACTCGATTCCATGCTTTATAGGGTATAAAGATACTTGCCTTCAGCCTGGATCTTTATATCCTGATAAATATTGCCCTCGTTCTTTAGATTTTACATATAGTAGCATTACATTGGTCTGCATGGACCTCGATCTGTCGATCTGTGACCTTCACATTTGAGTGTGGATGGAAAATGACCCTTCTAAAGATTAAAGTTTAAAGTTGCAGTCAGCGAAAATTGGGGTTGAAAAGGGATATTTTAAAGACTTTTCAAGAGGATCAGAGTCTCTGAGTAATGAGAGTAAAGGATTTTTTTTGAAAACTCCTACACATAAAGCCTGCTTCAAAATAAATGCAAGCTATTTACTTGTAAAAATGCATTAAAAATAGCTCCATAATTTTTGGTCTTGCGTTTGCATTTTCACTGGTTCACATGCTAACAATGCAAATGCAAATGCAAGAAAACCTTTCCATTCCTTGCATTTGTATTTGTATTGCTGTAGTTCACCCAAATGTGAATTTGCGCTGAAAAAATTAGGTTATGAAGATGGTTTCCAGTTAAAAGAAAAACAGAAGCAAGCCATCAGTAACATTGTTTCAAAAAAGGATACTGCTGGTATTGCCGACAGGATACGGCAAATCCTTGGTTTATCAGTGCTTGCCATTGGTGTTCGAGTATAGACAAGATAGTAAAATTAATTTTTGGAAAAGTGCTGTCCTTATCGTTTCCCCGCTAAACAGACCTAATTCGCTTGGGCGTATTTGTTTTCCCAATACAGGTCACGTGTCATTCCTTTGGGACTTTCCCTTCGTTTAACGGTAACGCTTGAGAAGATACATTAATATGGATAAACTTCAAACAAAGAATCGTATTCCCAAGTGGTCTGAATTTGGAAAACATTACGCCCAAGCGAATTAGGTCTATTCTTTAATGATGGATCAGGTGACGAAATTGAGAGAAAAAGGGATTGAGTTTTGCATATGGAAGGTGGACGAGGTGGATGAGGTAAGTTTAAATCGATATACCTACCTACCGGTACGATCACAGGGATCCCACTTTAGAGAAAAGTGAAAATGGAAAATAAAATTTAAAAAAACAATGTGTTGTTGGGGGATTCAATTTCACAATTTACAATCCATGTTATTCTTCTATTCGTTTTCATTGGGAAGAATGCATGAATGAGATAACCTTAAACTCGATAAAATTACGACGTTCTATGTATGCTAAGTAACGCGAAAAATCCGAAAATTCAAGTAAAAAAGCACCAGAACATTTTTTAAAACGGTCGATTTGGTTTTCCTACATAATTTCCCTATGGTCGATCCT
>WUAP02120774.1:0-16052 GCA_015163945.2 Stichodactyla helianthus | reverse complement strand
AAAAATATCGTATTTTTACGTGTGCTGAGATACGACATTTCTCAGTGGTAGAAATCCCTGTAAAACACTGTAGTTTATATAATAAAAGTAAGTACATATCAAAAGTAATTCTAGTGCTGCTGCATCCACAGGGAGCAAACCAATGACCCAAGCCATAGGATTTACACTTGTGAAAGGCAAATGTTTTACCACTATGCCACCTAATTAAAAAAGGTATGTTAGCTTTAGTTTATCATTCTTTGACCTCTCTAATCACTTTTAAGGTTTGTCAAAAAACACACACACAACTCAAAGATTTGGTTAACTGTGTACTGCAGGCTTCCTTAACTTAGAAACACAAGAAAATCAATGACACTGGAGTTTTCATACCTGCTGTAGTGAGCAGCACTAGGATCATCATAACCAAGAAAGATGTCATGAAGCCACTCAGGAACCACACATTCTGCATTCATCATATCACGGATGGTCTCCAGAACAGCCTACATGAAACATTTGAAAATGGAATTAATGTAAGTTATATTCCAATCATATTCATTTTTCCCAAGCCAGAGGCTCACAATACCAGGATTAATGATAGTTCCCATAGCCCGATAGCTGGAAATCACATTAACAATATTAAGTAAAATTGAAAGATCTAGTTGGTAAATTATTTACCTTAAAATTGTTCTCCTTTGGTTTTCTTCGCATTAGGATATTGAATGTCTCATATACATCCTGGAAATAAATAAAATTCTGATTACATCTGAACTGAATGATGAATTTAAGGATTGGAAGGAGATAATATTAAGTACTCTCACTGTGGCGAGAGTACTTACTTGGTGAATTTGCATCTGTTTTATTAATTCTATTAATTCAATTATAATATACACCTAATTGCAAAAATGTTATCATTAGTAAATTAGAAAATTTACCAATTAGGAATAAATTATCACTCACATCAGACTCAGGTGACAGTGGATGTAATGGCATGCATGAGCCATAGATTTTATTAGTCCTTACAAGTTACATTTTAACCATTAGTTATGTCATTATTAGTCTGGTACATAAACACGTAATTCTAGATATGAGTCAGATGCTCAGAGAAATTCAACAGGTTAACAATAAACATAGCAACCTTGTGGAATTCATAGGTTTTTCTTGTTTAGAGTTATTTGTTTCACAGATCTCTCCACCTTCCTGGAGCTGACGCCACTACAGTGGAATTACTGTATCACTGAATCAAGAAATACACAGCTGAAATTCCTTATTAGTGTTTGCTTTTATATGTTACTATTGATGTGCACTTTGATGGGGCTTGGTAGGCAAGTTGACTTCTGACATCAATGATAATTTATTCCTAATTGGTAAATTTACTAATTTACTAAAGTGTTTACTTATATGACAATGTTTTAACCGCCACCCGATTAGCTCAGTTGGTAGAGCATCGGTCTGTTGTGCGGGAGGTCATGGGTTCAAGCCCCAGCCGGACCACCACTCAGGGTCTTAAAATAACTGAGGAGAAAGTGCTGCCTTTGTAACTACATCTGCAAATGGTTACCATGGGGAGACCATTTATTTTTATTTATTTTTTTATTTTTTTTTTTGCAATTAGGTGTATGTCCTAGCAAAAATGGTATCTTCAGGACACTATGCAACAATTTCTTTAATTTAGAGCTCCTGCCTGCTGGTAAATAATACACAATGATAATTAACCTCTGATCCTTGGACAGTAACTGCCATGTCTTGCTGGTACTGATTAGTATCCAGCCATACACGGAACATTCGCTTATCTCCTTTGAATTCAGGTTTAGGTTCAGGGCCTAGGGAAGGAAATTGTTAAGATGAATTCCAGAATAAACAAGTAAGTGTGTTATGATTACTATACTGTAACTTACCATCTTCTATAACTTTGCCTTGTTCATCTAACATTCCTTCAATCTCTGCACCCCTCACATAATCTAAGCCATACTAAAAAGACAATTAAGTGAAGTCAAGTTGGTGTTAATACACCCACTGCACAGGCATATCTAGGGGGGTCCTAGGGTGCCCATGACCCCCCTTTGTAAGTCAAAGGAGTGTTTTTTTTTTTGGTTCAGCATTTGGGAGCTCAAACAAAATGACATTTGTTTTGAATTTGGGACTCCCCCTTCAGAAAATACTGGCTACGCCCTTCCCCTGACTACCATACATTCCAATGACCACATGGTGTAAGTTGGTCAGTGGGGTGTGTGGTGGTCAGTGGGGTGTATAATGGTGTGCAAGGTGTATGATGGTCAGGAAAATCCTTTCCCTACCTGTTCTCTATAAGGTTTTGTTCTGTCATATTTATATCTGAATGTAGTTTGAGTTGGCCTGACTGTGATGAGAAACACAATATCATGCTTACGAAGACCTGTGAAGAGGAAAGAGAGTACTAAATTAAACACCAGCACAACAAAAAGATTAATAAAAACAATGATTAATTTGTACCTTCCCATTCTGCTTTTACTTCATCTCTCATGGCTAAATTGACTGTAATATCTGCTCTCACTTGAGATGGTCGGTTCTCACCAATATTTGGTTTGGAAACCTGGAGAACAATTGTTGGTAATATGTACATTGGTCCAGAATACATAAAACAACATATTGAGTGAAAAAGCCTTGAGAAGAGATCTGGGATGAAAATCTATCCTGTGGACACTGGCTGCACCTCATGAGCTATTGACTTGTAGCCCATTCAGGCTGTGGGTCTAATTGTCAAATAGTCAATACTTACCTCAACTACACTAAAGTTTTCAATTTTCTGCAAAGATAAATTAGATATGGATTATTGATCATATTAATCACTTTAGACAAGAGAGAGAGAGAGAGAGAGAGAGAGAGAGAGAGAGAGAGAGAGAGAGATTGTAATGTGTGGTTCCAGAAAATATCCATACCCCACCACGGAGGGAATTTCAATGTTGACCCCCCTACCCCGTGGAATTTCCGTTTTTTGTCTTCATTCGTTGACCCCCCCACCCCCTGGAATTTCCGTGAATTTGAATAGCCTAGATGAATACCCCCTGGAAATTTTTTGTAATCGCAAAATTACTGCAAAAGAAACAATCATATGACATACCTGGGCATTTAGTTGGGTTATTTTCTGTTCAGAGCGTTAATCAACGTAGAAACGGAACGATTAGAGTTTCCTCAATAATAATCCAGCAAAGAAGTTCTTGTAAGCAAAAATTTAATTCAATCTTTTTTCGAAAGCGATTCCAACTACAGATACTAGTAGATCAAATCTGTTATTTATACTACTGAAAATCGAAGCATGCCTATATGTTTCATAATAATAAGCTGATGATTATAAATCACAAACAGCTGGTTTCTATGTCGGACGGTTTTCACCCGGTTTTCAATGCATTGACGTGATCACTTAGAGCTTAGTCGAGATTGCTGAAACCTAAGGATTTCATGGCACTCTAGTTCGACTTTGACCGATTGTAATTTTCTCCGTGCACAAAAATTTTATCTTAATAAAGGCACTACAGAACAGGTGAGTCTAATTGCACGAGGGCCAGTATCAGGTGAAATATGATAGATCAGGTTTGAACTTTCACCTCTATGAACAAGAGACGCGGCATCTGCCAAGAGTTGGAAATATTCTGCAAACTTTGTCTTTATCAATTACCTACAAATATTTACTAAATATCTTTTGTTAGCACTTTCACTGCCTGTTACGGTCGCTCTATTTTCTGAAACACTTGCTAACTAAAAAGTACAAAATTAATAGAGTGCAAACACTAAAACCGTGAATTAGCACTAGCTAAATAGTATAAAGAGTACTATCCAAAAACCCTGTTTGATCGGTCAACAACGAAATTTGACTTAATCGATCATACTCAAGGTTGGGACTCCTGTGTTATATCTTGTTTGGTGGACTGGAAATGAGTGGCAGCCATATTGATGTTTGGTTGGAAGATGAAACGAGAAGGATCGTATTTTTCCATATTTCTTCTCCTTGAGAAAAAAAAACTGTCCAAATCAATGGAAATTTGTAAATGCTAATCAACTAAAAGAGTTTAGAGTGAATCATTGAGGATTTTCTGTAGGTCCCGACTTGGTAGGTCACGATATAATATCCAACCCTCTGGAAATTTTTCTGGCATTTATACCCCCTACCCCCTGGATTTCCTAGGCGATTTGACCCCCCCACCCCCTGGAATTTCCAGTTCCCTCCATGGTAGGGTATGGATATTTTCTGGAACTACACAATGAATTATCTTGATTACTAGATTTACAACACATGACACCAAATAGCACAATTATTTACTCACAGTGCCCATTCTTGCCCATCCAGCAAATTCTGCTTTGCCAGCTTCATTTTGCCTGAAAAAGCAAAAACGCTAATCTTAGCAATAGACCATTTACACGTATTTAATAAAGACTATTCATAGTGGGTTTTTTTATAGGGGTTATTGGCCAAGTGTGAGGTCTGGATGGGGAGATACAGGTAGAATTCTTTTTGTGTTTGTATAGACAGAGTCAGTAGGGTGAGATCCATACACACAAAAAAAGAATGAGACCAATATCTCCTCATCCAGACCAAACTAGTTTGGTCAGTAAATGGTTTATTATAAGCATAACAAACAAAATCATTGTAATTTTTACCAAGAGGTCTGGATTAAAAAATCTGGACTTCTCAGCAACCAATCAAATTGTTCTATTTTCATCTGGACTGCCTTGCATATAATAAATGTTTTAACTTAATGAACAAAGAAAAAGTGCCCAGATCATCATCAAGTCTTACCATGGTTTCATTCTTGACACAACATCTTCTACATCTTGTCGTATTTCATCTATTGTGATTTATTAAATCAAATAGTTAAGTAAATCATACAAATTGAGACATCCAGACATTTAAATATGTACAGGGTTGGGATGGTTTGAGCATTCGGTGCATTAATGTGTAGAATGAGTGGAGCTGGAACAGGACTTTGAGTCCAACACCAATCTATGATCCATAACATTCAGGTAGGTGGGTTAAAACCTATTTTGTACACTTTCATCTCAGGGAATAAATCTCACAAAAAATGGGTACAAATATAAATATAAATAGTCATGTAAATATACCCCTGAATTTTTGACTTTTCTCATCTATCTATGACCATTACAGAGTTTAACAATAATTGTCCCTTGGCTTACATGTTGATTCCAGTCGAAAGAGATTAAGATTACGTAGCAGGTAGTCATGGAGTGTCAGGAACTGGAGGTTGAGTTTAGGGAGAGCAAGACAATCTGTAAGTTAAAAGAAAGACAGCTCAGCAATAGACTGGCAACAGAACAGATTGAGGGAGAAATAGCCTTACTTTGTCAGTAGTAAAACAATTCCAACAACTTTGACTCACCTTCTCCTGAATAATATTGTGTTGGTACAATGTTCTCATCCCATAAAATCTAAGAATAAAAGCAAGAATATTTAGCGTGCAGTATATTTAATTTATCAATAGGTTGTCTAGGCTATAATGCAGCTTGAGCTGGCTAGTAAACTAAACAAAAGAACAAATCTTACATTTTTGCAAGATATTAGACATGCATTTTAAAGGAAGGATAGGGTCTTAATGTACCCTAGCCTGGATCTGCCACAGAAAATGCTAAGAGTTTAGCTGAGCCAATCAAATGGTGCTCACAGATAAGCAAATACTGACCAATTTACTAGTGGTAGATACAAACCTGAGGCATTAGATTGTGAAAAGGGGGAAGAGCAACTTAACTGAAATACCTGATTCCATAATGAAATTTAAAATTCCTTAGCTAGGAAATCATTGACACTGGACTCACCTGTTCTGTAGGGTACAGTGGCATTTCATTTATAGCATCAATCTGAGATAATCTTCTTTCATGTCTTGAAATCTTAACATACAAGAGGAAGGTATTATTAGTATAGAAGCATATCTGAAAAGATAAGACAAATTCTATAACAGTAACAATGCAAATGTGTTAGAGCAATGTGGATTTACTAAGATATCCAGTGCAATTTGTTTGAAGCTGATTTTGTAAGAATGATGGAAAAGACACTGTATGGATATGTCATGTCATGGTAATTGTATAGAATATAGTGCCCCCCCCCATTGACCTGTTGGCCAAAAAATGGTTGATTGTCAACCATTATTTAATTGACCATCCACAGACACTTTAGCAACAAAATGCCAACAGGTGTAAGCCTCATATTACCTAAGTGTGACAATTAGATTAAAATCACATTTTTTGTTGAAATGAGTAAAGTTGTCATTGCATGAGTATTCTGATTGTACAAGTAGTAGTCTTTTTTGCTATTGGTTCAAGGAATGTGATCAATTGGCCTTAATGGAAATGAGTGGTGAACACCCAGTCCACCACTTGTTTACATTAAGACAATTTTGTGTGCCATATGAACTGAACTCTATTTATACCAGCATTTCCAGTAAGAAATCTCTGTTTTCTTCAACATAGCTGTCAGTAGGAGAAGCAAGCAGCTTCAGATACACAGCAATTTCAATCAAAGTTTTATTCCTGGAATTTAAGCAAAGTTAATAAAAAGACATTAGTTGACCTACTTTCCCAAAGTTCATAGTCCATTGATAATAGGCCCTTTGCAGCTAACTGCCATCTGATGATAGATCACTTCAACAGCAAATGAATTTAGTTCACAGTCCCTTGGGGAAGAGTCTACTGGATGGCATACAAACTTTAAAATGCTTAATAGTATCTTGAAATAAAGAGCATTAATTATGCTTTCCCCAAGGAATTAGAAATCTAATGAAGTTCATTTTGAATAAATAAAACAGGAGATTTTTGCCCTCCAGTTACAGTCACAAATTATCAGCCAAAGAAAGGTCTATCATTGTCACATATTTTTATTTTTTGACATCATATTACTCACGAGAGTTTTCCAAAATGTTGTAAAAGTGAGTCCCGTGTGTCTATTCCTGCTATGTTGCTCATGGCAAATTCTTGCAGCTCTGGGAAATACTTGAATACTGCCCTCTGTACAGTGAATAAAATGAGGTTGAGGTGCTAAAAATTAACACAGCTTTTCCTTATTTTGGCCCTAAAGGAGGCAGTTTATGTATGATTTCAACCCCTAAAATATATGAGGATCATCTGTGCCCTCTGATGTATATGGGAGTACCCCTATTGGGCACGCATCTTCTTCAAGACCTCAGAGTGGGCTATTGATGTTCAATGTTGCTATTCTACAATACTTACCTGAAGAGAACCCATCTTGTCATAATGAATGTCCACCATTTCATGGTCTGTCAGTGGCATGCCTGTGAAACACACCGTGTTAATGCTATTATCAATTGCCAATTCATGACTAAATAAATGAGCATCAAAATATACAGAGTACACATCTAAATTTCCTTGGGTTGTGATGTGAAATCTCGTATATTCTATTAATTTAGACAAAGAAATCAAGCATTGCCAAGAAAATCTTAGAACTGTAAATAGAAAAATTGGTTTCTGCAATAGACCCTTTCAGCTTCGTATGCAAATTGCCCATTTCAGCTCACGTGGCATTCTCTTGGGAATCGTTCTTTTATTATGAAAATGTTAACTTATCAACATAAGAAAGAAATAATTCCCAAGAGTGACATCATGTGGTCTGAAATGGGTAAACAAACAACGAAGCTGAAAGGGTCTATTGAGTGAACTCAATGATGAGAATATGAAAGCTGTCCTATCACTGTGGTTGTTTTGTGAAGATGTCTTGAATGGAATACTGGTCAATTCGATACAAGGTCAATTTGATACACATGTATGGTAGGTCAATTCGATACACTATCATTAAACGTGATATAAAACACACATTGAGGTAAAGGAAAGGAAAAACTTAAGAAATAACTCAGGAAAACGTTTATCAGAAACTTTTTAGAGCAAACATGTGTTTGCGAACGGCCATTGTCGATTGAAGTGTTTGGTCATTACACTGTCAGGAAGAATGAGTTTAACAACCGATGTTTATTTCCACACATAGCCATTAAACGTGATATAAAACAAGAAATAATTTAAACAACTGTCAGTGAAAATACGGAGAGTCAAAACAAATCTGGAGTTACGCAGGTCAAGGGTAAAAACCGGCAATTTAAGCATGTTTTGCTTAAAGTACCGGATAATAAGCACATCCTGCATAAAAAAATTCCACAGGAATGCCACTTAAGCATTTTCTGCTGAAAAGCCATCAAACATGCATAATCTGCGTAGAATTTTGTGTATTTAAGCACAATATGCGTACTTATCAAGTAATTTTAGACAATCATGATGACATACATGCAGTTCCGATAACCTTGATAACCCTCTATACTCTCTACTTTGTACAAAGCGAAGTATATTTTCTTGCCAGTGAAACAGACAAACCTAAGTCCTAAGTCAAATAAAATCTTATGTATCTCGAATCTCAATCAAAACCTGCGACTTTATGTAGTTTGATATATATTTTTTCTGATTTTAAGAACTGGAATTAACACTCAGAAAATAGGGCAACGGGCCAATAACTTGTTTCATATTTTAGCAAGTAAAGCTACAGCCTCAGCCAATACTTAATCAGGCAGCTCTTACCTTGTCTCCATATTTTTCTCTGCATTGATTGGTCTTATTTCACGGCTTCTGTGTTTGATTCCGGCAGGTCAAACTTTACGTCTTTGGCGCCAAAAATCGGCACAGTCATTGAAGTAAGTTGAGAATACTTGAGAATGCAAAACAATCTTTAGAGTAAAATATATCACGTTTAATGGCTATGTGTGGAAATAAACATTGGTTGTTGAATTCATTCTTCATGACAGTGTAATGACCAAACATTTCGATCGACAATGGCCGTTCACGAACACAAATTCGCTCTAAAAAGTTTCTGATCAACATTTTGCCCGAGTTATATTTTTAAGTTTTTTCTTTCTTATACCTCAATGTGTGTTTTATATCACGTTTAATGGTAGTGTATCGAATTGACCTACCATACATGCGTATCGAATTGACCGAAGGTGTATCGAATTGACCTGTATCGAATTGACTCTGTATCGAATTGACCAGCTACCCTTGAATGAAGGTTACATAACATTCCATAGTCAAACTGACATGTGCATACCATACATATGTTAGCATCACTTACCAGTTACATCATTTATTTCAAATCCTGTATAAAACTTGAGCATATCTAAAAGCTGTGATAAAAAAAAAAAAGATTTTTAGGCCATTCTTAAACAGCAATTAAATTGTTCTTCAGTTGTTTTTGCATCCACAGCAAAGTAATTTACTCCTGGGGACTTGAAGGTAATGACAAATAGTTGACACTCTGCTTGCATCCATTCACATATTGATCCACACTAGTGAGCTACTTGTAAGCATAAGAAGAGGAGAGCTGAACCAACAATGATACCCCTGGTCCTGTTTACTGTGTAAAGCTGATAGCATTACAACAGAGGGAAATAAAAAGCTAAAAAAACCCAAAAATGTACCTGATTGAATAGTTTTCCTTCAATTTCTTTTCTTGTAAGACTTGACAGTCTACATTTTACCACAAGATGGTGGTCATCAAGTAATGTGTTGAAGAACCGCCTGGTTGGTAACAATGCCTATCAATCAAAACCAGGAAACACCACACTTTATTGGCTACAATAGGCCCCTTGCAGCAAGTCGGAATGCAGCTGAATTTGGAGGGCAAGATAAAAGAATCTCAACTCCAGAGAACCAGAAACCTATTGTCTTGCCCTCCAATTTCAGCTGCATTCCGAGGTGCTGCAAGGGGCCTATTTACACAATGAAGTATAACATTCTTCATTTAAAATTATGTGATGTATACTATATAAATGTATATAATGATTACAAATTTATCAGTTGATCCTTTCTTTGTTTATTTCATTTTATTTTCTCACCTCAAGATCAATGACCAGCTCAAGGAATCTCTCACAAAAATGAACTTTGTCCATATCTACAGATCCTGACAATTATAAACAAACAAATCTAAATGTAATTTTATTAATCTGCAAGGTTTAACAGATCACTTCAGATATATAAAACATGTTTGATGTTGAACAATGAAGCTCATTTTGAAGGACTGAAGTTGGACCATAAACTTCAGAATCTCTTGTGGTCTAGTTGTCCAGCTTGCTATTAAACAATGTCATAACATATTGCATATGTATATAGCTACCTGTTTCTGGGATTGTTTCCAAGACCTTGAGGAACTTGTGAATCAGTTTTGATAAAAAGGATCTAAGTTTTTCTTGTCTGAAAGTCAAAAGTGTAATTATTTTGATTATGTATTCAAAATGAACCAGCTGCACCACTCCACAAACTGATCTTCTGTTTCCACAGATTTCGAGAATTTTACTATCTTGTCAACAGTAGTTAGGCCACCCACTGTTACACTCTAAGTGAAAGTGAGTGGTCTGACACTTGGAAATCATACATACACTTGGTGATTTCTCTCTAATCTCATTGCCTTTACTTTCAAAAGAGATCACTGAGGGAGATACAGCTGTAATGTTTGCAATGTCATCTTCAGGATAACAAACTTTTAATGTTAACTGCACAATGTGCTGTGCTTTTTATGTTCACACATTCTTACAATGCAAAGTAACCTACTTTTGTTTTGTGTCTTCATCTAGTGCACTTTCTTTTTTCTTAATATGGTTCCAAAACTTTCGGTACTTTGGAACTGCCTTCAGTTCTTGCTCTAGACGACCCTGTTTTTTTAAAATGGCATTACAACTGTCAATTTAGATTTTTACTTCTTTTTTAAAAATAAATATCTTTCTAACTGACTTTATTGCTTGTGCAGTGTATCCTACTGATATATCTTACTATCAATGGGCATGATACTTCCTTGGTACACTCAGCTGACACATGTAACCCAGTAACCACAGTAGGATTCTAGGGGCTTCTGGAACCCCCTTTTTGAGCATTGTTTTCTTGAGTGACTGATTTTGGACAAAATGGGCCCCCCTTGAAAATGCTGGATAACTATGGCCCTGTTTGAAGGAGAGTCATGTCTCAAGTCTGAAAAACCTAAGTTGCCCTGTATATTTAGGTACTATATAGACAATAGAAATACTATATAGAAATACTATATAGATAATAGCAGTCCGTAAAAGTCCTCCAAAAAAAAAAAAATGTAAGACTGACACGTATTGCTGTCAGTTCCTGCGTTCCCTCACGATGAGGGGAGACCATTATTATTATTATTATTATTATAAGCGTAACTAAGGATTGGAACAATACTACTTATAGTGAAAAGTTAATAAGCCACTTTCGATATTTTGATTGAGTGATCACACACAATAGCATCTAGATTGAGGCTCTGGGGGAAACAAGAATAATTACAATCATCTAACTGTTTACCCAAAGCCTCTCAGTTCTTATTACACAAATGTGTGATCAGTCAACCAAAATATTGAATTCAAAGTCAGCTATTACATCTAATAGAAAAATAAAAGCTGTAAACTTACAGGTAGAAGATTGTTCCAGATAGAAATAGAAACCATATGCTGAATCTGCTCACGAATAAGATCCATTTCCTACAGACAGCAAAAAGGGTTCTGATGAGTGGTGATTTCCTCCATGATATTGGGTAACCATGAATGAAAATGAGAATGAATGAAAGTGAGAAATGGCCATGAAAACATTACCAGACTATTGAAGCAATGGATCAAGAAAATCATCAGAGATGTCTGCTCCTTGAAAGAGATTTCCTGAAGGGGAACATATTAAATTGGTTAAAATCATAAATGACACAAAGTGTACTTTGACTGGTTGGTCTTGAGATGGAAAATGAAAAAATGAAGAAGGTGATTAAGCCATAGCCTTTAACATCATCTTAACTAGTACTGGAACTTTGCAATAAATATCCCAAGATATACCAGAGTATATTTTTATACAAGTTTATGATGCCCTTGGCTTTTCTTCTTTTCTTGGGCAGTGAAGGTGGGGGTGGTTAGGTGGCAATTAGTTCTCAATTATTGAGAGTTTCAAGGTTAAGTTTTCCGAACAAATTTTTAAAATATTGCTATAAAGGGACTGACGTTCTTTAGGGGGTACAGGGAGCAGGCAAACCCAGGTAGCCATGTTCAATTCTCCACCCCCCCACCCCCATGTGATGCACAATTCTTGAATAATGAGTAATAACTACACTGATTTTTTGGATAAACTTTAAACTTCAGTTCTTATTATCATGACTTAATAAATCCCTCTGTCTACACCAGTGTTCATAATTTAACATAACAAGATAAAATTTCAGATGTTAGTTGACTGATGGAGGACTGAAAAAACAATATATCCTGAGATAGGTAGGTCATGTATTTGTGAATATTGGGAGTAAGAGAAGCCTGTGACTTGACAAGCCTCTGTTATAAATACATGTATCAAAATATGTATAATTAAGTATCATTGACAAAAAGAACAAACCTGTTCATTTTCAACCAGACACAAATCCACTACCCTGAGGAAAAATCCTGGAAATTGTTTAGGATTATCCTTGAATACCTAATTGAAATGGAAAACTCAGTGAATCACCAAATAACTAGTAAGTACATGCATATTTTTTGATAACCACCATACATAATAAGGTTTCACAGAGCTTGTCAATAGACCTTTTACCAAAATGGCAGCCGCAAAATTTGAATGAGTAAAAATTTAACTGAGTGAAAAATTAGTACCAGTACTAGAAAGAGCACCTCAGCATTAGTAACTCTAAAAAGATTCATTGTGTTAGGTGTTACCTGTTATAGCAGCCAAGAAAACGTAAGTTGAAAATGGCCAAATTTACAGAGAAATGTACGTCTGGGGGTATACGCCACAACCCCAGACGTACATTTCTCTGTAAATTTGGCCATATTTGACTTAAGTTTTCTCAGCCACTATAACACCTAACATAATGAATCTTTGCAGGTTTACTAAAGTTGAGGTGCTCTTTCTAGTGGTATTAGTTTCTAATTTTACCTTATTTGAAATTTTGGCTGCCATTTTGGTAAAACATCTACAGTAATTATAATAATATGAATAATAATAAATATGAATATTTTAGCAGACATTTCAACAAAGATTGTTGTTATCAATGTGTGTCCTGCGAGAAAAACTAAAAAAGGGAAATATAAATGAAATAAGCAAAATAGATGTATAAGGGGTAACTATAATGCTAATATGTGGTAATCAAAAGATAAAAATATAAAAATTATAAAAATATAATAATACAACTTTATTCATGCAACTGTTCACCATATGCTTTAATGAAAAACTCATTTGAATAACTGGTAGATAAAACATCATGTGCAGTGTGTCAGTTATGAGCTGAGTTGGAGCAAAATTTATCTAATAGAGCAACCATAACCATATGAAGTAGTGTTTCATCCAATATCCATATCCGAAGCAAAGGTGAGAAGTTGGTTGAAAAACAAGGTAAGGCTGAGTTGGTGGTGTTGGGATAGAGAATGAAATACTGATGAAGGATGAATCAAATGGTGTCTCAAGCCATGTGCCTAAAGCCATTAATAATTTATGGTTGAAAATCAAAGCAAAAGTTGATCAAATTTTATCCTACTTCTTTCTCATTAACTTTTCAAGAACTTGAAAACTTTTCTTGAAAATAAACATACATTGTTTGTACAACTATAATAAGTTCTTATTTCATTGGGTAGAAAAATTCCTACTTATCAAGCATCTTTTATACGTATTTTACCAAAGTACGTATAAAAGATGCTTGATAAGTATAGGAATTTTTGTATCTAATGAAATATGAACTTATTATGACTACAAAATCTTTTCAAGTCTCAGCAAAGACAATTTCTGAAAGTTTGTATAACTAATACAGACACTACTGGGTGTGACTATGATGGTTGAAGGCATTCTGAATAGTAGATAATTGGAAGTCTTGCATATAAGGATTACAAGATGGAAATGAATTTTAGAATCACGTTATTTTACACTATCTTACCTGCCAAGAGGGAACTCCTTCTCTAAATTTCTCGTTAACCACCAGAATGATTGACATCAGGTGCGCTGTAGATGCCTATATTAACATTTTAAAAGGTTCAGTTCATTAATCTGATTAATTAATTTATTATTTATTATTTATTGATAACATGCTTTGCAGGCATTTGTTACTGTCATTGTCCTAATAGCGCCATATGTGACCCTCTGTGAAAACCAGGCTTAACGAAAACTACGTTATCACTTAATTTCATTAGAATGTGTTTTGAATCATTCGAATGCGTTAACAAACGTGCCAACGCGGTGACACGCATTGTCAGATCGTTGGCACAAGCGTTTGAGGAATGTTTTGGATAACATTCTCTGATTGTTGGTACAACGGTTGAGAAACCGTTCAAAAACATTCCCAACGCGTTGGCAAGCATTGCCAGATCATTGGCGCAACGTTCGAGAAACGGTTTGAAAACATTCCCAATGCTTTGGCAAGCATTGCCAGATCACTGGCGCAACCTTTGAGAAACCGTTTGAAAACATTCCCAACGTTTTGGATAAAACTCCCTGACCGTTGGCACTACGCTTATCAATGTGTAAAGATTTCCAGAGGATCGCATCATTGTTGAAAATCCAAAGATGGCTGGCACGTATTTTATAGTGAATAATTGTTAGACTTTCGTAAAATTATAAAAGTTAAATGCTTTAAATCATGCATACTTGGATAATTTTTTTGTGATCAGTTTGAGATATTAGTCGCCTATGCCAGGTTAGACGCTTACTATCACAGTAAGCATGAAACTATTTGTGCATTTGTTTACGTTTCAAAAGCGACACTAAATAGGTTGGGAAACCAGACACAGGTTTTCTCCTTAAGCCCGGTTTTTGCAAATAGGGTCACATATGGTGGGACTAGTGAAAAACCTGAAAAGCTGGAGGTAGATGCATCACTGAGAACTACTGTCTGTCTATCCAGTGGCTGAAATAACATACAGAAGTCTTGTGTTTGGTATGATGTAGAAAATTCTAAAAGTACACATGTACCTGCAAAGCATGTCAGTCAACAGAGAATCTTCAAGAGTTCAGAATTTTTTGAAGTGTCAGGAAATGAGCACAATAGTTGTGTTTTAACAGCAAAAAGGATGTTAAAATGTTTTCACATAACTGGGATTAGGAATGCTAATGAGTTTGCTAATATGCTAATGACCTGTATACCATATAGCTGAATGATTTATTCCAAAATAATCTTCATGAAGACATTTTAATTTTTAAAATATTGTTATTGTACTTTCTGTGAACATCACAATTTACATGTCCATGTAAATGATTTTCTTAACGTAAAAAAATGTGCCAAGGTGATAGTTTTGTTGTGCATGTTCATAGAGGTACAGTGTATGACCAAGAGCTAAGATTTACATGCCATTATTTTTAGCCCTATAATAGTTATCCAATTATTGGTTGGGATCTAATAATCTCCATGTATGAAATATGAAAATCTTCTAGAACTATACATAGAGGATTTACCTTTTCTGCATTAAAGTTGGGCCACAAGTAGTTCTCAAGATATTGACTGAGAAATACAAGAAAAATATAACTAGATGAAATAAATGAAAGGATTGTGGAAAGAAAGGAAGATAGAGAGTGAGCAAGTGAAAACCTATATTTGTAAAAACATCAAAATACGTATGTGTAGTCTCAGTTACCAAGACTCCTCTCAGCCAACACTTTACCCTTGATAAAGGGTCTGGGAGAATTATGAATTAAAATTTTTAATATTCAAAATGGCATTTGCCTGGATTTTAATCAGACAAGCCAGTCAATGATTGGTCACAGAGGATGCAAAATGATGTAGAATGTGTATTGACCAATCATCATCTGACCCAAATCTGGTCAGACACCATTTAGAATATTTCAAAACTTACTTAACAACTCTCCCAAGACCTTCTCTCAACAGTAAAGGTTTGGCTGAGAGGGGTCTGGGTACATGAGAATAATTAACAATTATTCCACGAAATCAAGTTGTACATGAGCTCATAGCTGACGAGGCGTGCAGCGCCGAGTTGGCTATTAACCATGTACAATGAAATTGAGTGGAATAATTGTTTTATTATATCTACATCCACTGGATTGTCAGAAATATAGAATTTTAATTATTTTCAAGT
>WUAP02120663.1:0-16060 GCA_015163945.2 Stichodactyla helianthus | reverse complement strand
ACATATTGCGTCATGCGCATGCTCCTTAGTCAACTGCGTTCGAAATTCTGATAAATTTAGAATTTATAGTTTTTCTACAATATTACGTACTAAATTTCTGGTAAAAAGTTTTAGAAGTGATATTTATAAAATTCGAGTCCGTGTTGTATCGTGTATATAGATACAACACGGCCTCTCATTTTATAAATATCACATATATAATCTGTAATTTACTCGCTAGCCTGTTTTTGTATTTATAACACCCCGTTGACATCATCTCATTTGCATTTCTAGATCTTTAATCCTTTATTATTCAGAAATATGTAGACGAATAACCAATAAAAATGAACAGTTATATCAGAAACGTTATAGAGAATTGTATTTTCAAAATATGGCCGTAGACGTTAGGGGCACTTGAACAGTTGAAAAAGTCAACAGTTAATGGCCACGATATCGCAATAGAATCGAAAAAAGTCTCATAGATGCGGGCGCAAATTTACCGTTTAAAAAGATAACAAGCTGTATTTCGTTTCTCTGCTCTTCATTTTCGACATTTTTAACGATATTTTGTGCTGTATAAATTAATTCCATTTATTTTTATAAGTTTTAAACCCTGTAGATTAGACCCAGCCATTTTGTTTAATTTAGTTTTCAGTTTTCTGCTAAAATCTAGTTAAATTTAATAGATTCAGATAAGAAGCCCTGAAAAATACGCCCGTTAACTCCGTGCCTACGCGTTAGATTTGATAGAAACTAGCGGATTGTTTTTTAGCCTAAGAAAAATCATTCTTCTCGTACTATGTTCTGGGTGTATTTTTCAGTTACATCAAGGAATGAAAGATAAAAGGAATACAGACTTAAGATATGACTATTTTGATTTTGCAAAATTTTATCGCTTACAGCAAAATACAAAAAATGGGATCCCTGTGGTTCGTCGTGATATTGTAATTCCCGGATGTTTGACCACAGGTAGTCCGTGCGCTTCGGTATGCGTGGTGTGACTTTGCTTTTCAGTGAGCTAGCATTTGAAAGAATTCAAGAAATCCATTTGCTGATTATTTGCCTTTATTGATGTTGCTTTGTGGCATAAGAGTGAAAGCTTTATTGCTGATATTTTGATGTCGTGTTTAAGTTGCTTTCTGTTTGTCTAGCTCTTCATATACTATGTTTAATCGTCTGTCTGTCCTTTTTCTTTCTAACCCTTTTAAACTCTATGTTTATTGACAAGTTTCATGAAACATAAAGTTGACCAGAAAGCTTTTAATCCACAGTTAATTGGGACTATATTTCGCTATTGCCATGAAGCACTTCGGTCATAATTTATGAATCAGTTTGGTTTAATCAAACAATCAAACATATTCTGGTGTGGCATAGATTAATTCACATAAAATGACTCCATTTTTGCCTCGAATATCCCATCATGCTTTGAGATCATGATAACTTGTCGTGTCATATTTATTAGTGATTTTGATATTATATTCTAACTTGTCTTGTCTTGTTCCCAAAATGAATTCGAAATCTAAACAATTCATATCTGAAAACGTTTTTAAATAGGAATCAATTTGCAACACCAGGATATGCTTGACAGCTATTCAACAAAATATATTATATATATATATATTACAAAATTAAGGAAAAAAAGATAAATTTGCACTAGCAAGCAAGCAAGCAAAGTTATTTATTAAAGTTTTCTCGAAGGAAGAAGAACTATAACCAAGTTTACCTTTATGAGATAAGTTTGATGAGATGAAATAAACGATTCCCTCACTTGGGATATAAAAAGTGTCTCGGTTACTTTATTGGGGGGATTCGAATTTATGATAGAAATTTGAAAAGGACGTTCCCTGCTGACAGAGTCTCCTTTTCGGTTTTTTCTTCGCTTGGTAGGGAGTCGCGGGAAAAAGGAGACTCTGCTCCGAACCGTCACTGTCTTTGTTGCTCATGCGTGAGCGTTTCCAAGGTAACGCATGGCATTTGATGGCTCACCACAGGCTTTAACTATTCTTTTGAATTTGCCTTGACATCTTGGTAAATATTAGAAATCAAAATCCTTGATTTTAGATCTTTAAATATGTTCCGAAATGAAGTTTAATATTTTATTTATTGTATTTGAGTATATTTTTGCCACTTGGCGCGCTCTAAAGGTCTGTCGAAATAGCGAGTTCAAGTTTGACTGTTGAACGCTTGCAACAAACCACGATCCGGCCTCCAATCATTTACCGATCTCGTCCAAAAAATGCCACTAATATCATCGCTAGCTAAAATGCCGCCGGTATGCTGTAATAGAATAATTATTTTATATCGTGAGGAAGTTTGAAGTCCGTACGACCAAAATTAATACCAGAAAATCCTTCCCGAAGTAGCAAATTTTGCTTTTTCTGTATGATCTGCATAAAAATCGGCACGGAAAGTATGGATGGAATGTGTCAAAATCTTACACGATAAATATGCGCCTTTGTTAAGCGGGATCAAATATACGTCAGTCGAAATTTTATTAAGCATCCGTATTCGATTTCTCAGGGCAGTGTCTCCTTTTTCCCGCGACTGCCTACCCAGCGAAAAAAAAAACGAAAAGGAGACTCTGCCAGCAGGGAAAAAAGGGCGTAAAACGGCCGCAGCGAGCGCGCACATTTTGGCGCGAACTTTCGAGTTCTTTCTTGCTCAGCCTTAATAATAATAATAATAATAACAATTGATCGCATCATCATAGTGCGAAAGGAGACATTAGAGGTTAGCCCTGTCGAGAATATCTCCCAGATCGAATTGGAATTTGAACGTTGATTTTTACGGAGGGAGGAAAACCGGAGAACCTGGAGAAAAACCCTCGAAGCACAGGAGAGAACCAACAAACAACTCTACTCACATACAACACCGAGCCCGGCAGGACTCGAACTCGGGTCGCATGGGTGAGAGGCGAGCGATCTATTCGGTACGCCACCCGAGCCTTAGCCTCGATTATGCGTAGAATATTTACAATTAACAGATATTGAAAGCCGAAGCATTTGTATTGTTCGTTTCCACGGACTGTAAGTAAAGTTATAGAATATATTACACGCTATTGAGGCTAAGCTGAGCAAAAGAGAACTCGAAACTGGAATATTGAGAAAATATTTGCCCGAGGTTTTGAAAACGGCCTGGCGGCCTCGGTCCGTTTCAAGACCTCGGGCAAATATTTTCTCAATACGGAGCTCCCAGCCGTTTAATAACATATATGTATGTGCTGAATTTGAACATCTTTTGTTTTCGATTGTTAATTTTAATGTCAAAATAAGCAGGTCTGAGTTTGGAGGTATCACTAGATGCATGCATGCATGCCTGACATTAAACTTGAAAAAACGTTTATTATTAAATTCATCATAAACAATAGATGTTCGAATTCAGCACATGCCATCGTGCAGTTTATATTGTCTCAACGTGCACGAAGTTGGAAAATAGTGTTTAAGGCAAAAAAGGTCTACTAAAATATTGTGGGAGTATGCATACTTTCTCCATATATGTAACAAATTTAAATGCAAATTGACTCAAGTCAGCACACTCCTAGAATAATCATTACACGATAGAGGTCATGATCGCAAATGGTCCAGAGTTTATCGCAGAAACAGGCAGTTTACGTGCTGTTTTCGTAAGTACTTTTTAAAATGTTTCATATATATGTTTTCATGTTCAATTAAGTAGGCGAAACCAGCTATTAATTAGTAACTCAATCGTAATTTTGAAGTGTTTTATCGGGTTAACAGATCTGTAGAAATTTTATACTGATACTATACTACTGAAAGCTATATTGCTGGATTTTCTGAATTAGAATACAACTGACTCGGACTAGAACATAAACATTTTCTAGTTCACAGAGCGATTTGGATGGCAACCAGCTGGTAATAGCCTTTCTTTCATCTTTAAAACCAATCAATGGAAATATTTTTGCATGACCTGCTGCCATATGTAATATAACAGCTTCTTAAGAACAGACAAGTCAACAGGATCGATAAATATAGCATAAGTCAGGCTTTAAATAGAACAAGGTCTAAAAAAAATATTCTGAGATTTCTAATACTTTAGAATGCTTGGACTGTAGACTATTAACAACGAGATTTGAATATTGGAAAACTTATCTAATACCTCTTTTAATAATATACTCTATTTATTCCATCTTATTTTTCAATTTTGATTCAGTGATTGATTGATTCGAAAACACAAACCGGAAGTTGCGCGCTTCACTTCCTCGCTTTACTTTGGCTGGCGCGCGTTTTTTGAGCGTGCGCGCCAAACAAAAAAGCGCGGGAAACTTAGACCGGAAGTCAGGTTTCTAAATGCACGTGCTCTAATAAGTTATCTATTAGGATAATAGTAAAGCTGCAAGCGGCTTACAAATAAGGGATATTCAGCAAATTTATGAAATAAAATGATTTTCCATCTGCCTTCTTGGCCAAAGCAAATGACTGACTGTGTAAAGACAGCATACGATCCTAGCTCCCGTGCTAAAATGACTAGATTATATTACACAATAGCAGTTTGCTGTCTTTACGTCCAAAAATATCACTTGTCAAAGAACCTTTCATTCTATCTTAAAATCCAGACAACAATACCTTGGGGTATGTTTAGTTTCGCGTACTGGAAATTATGAACTGGTTGAAATTTGATCGATTGATGACTCATTGACAGTGAGAAGTGTACCAGCCTTGCTGAATTTTCCCTTGAGGAAGTTCTTAGTTCGAAACCGACGCGCCTTATTTTACAGAAAATGAAGCATTGCAAGATGTTGAAAAAGTGAGTTATTGCTTAGAGAAGGTCGAAGCTAAGCGGCCGACTCGGTTGGTCATCCAGTTGGTCATCCAGTTGGTCATCCATGCATGTGCTAACAGCGTACGGTTCTTCCAAATCGATTCTACTTTCATTTAAGAGACAAATTATCTTAGAAAAAGGGACCGAATAACTCTGCATTGATCTGTTTTCGTCTGAGTCATTTCCATGTTTTTTTACTATATGGAAATTCTGATATTTTCTCTCAAGCCAGGCATCGTATTAGTTTCACTGCCCCCGGCTAAAATTATCTGCAAACTCCTCTACAGAGTGGCAAACTACATAAATGAGGATAACAATATTAATTCAGTATTTCTTTTATTTGGGTTAAGCCACAAACAGCATGGATTTTTTTCTCTAGCCAAGTAAGCGGATAAGATAGGCCAAGTTATGTCTGGATTTAATCGCCAAGGGCGTTCAGATTAGTTGAACAATCCATGAGAGCTCGCTAAATCCATCCTGCTACAGTACATGATCTCTGTGCAAATATTATTCCAGACACAGCTCTAAATTGTAGCCAAAACGAGAATTAGACTGAATTGATATGTTACAATTTTCCGGGAAATTAGTTATTTACAGACTGCTGGTTTGAATATCCCGGCACTTTATGCTGAACTCTAGCGTGGCTTAGAATTTTCAGGTTTGTTTTTGAAAATTAATGATTTGACTCACAATCAATTGGGATTTTTGCACTAAAAGTACGAGTATCTATATTTCATTTTATATATGTGGTATACGAAAAGAAAATTAAGGGAGATAGTACTTTAGATTTTCGATACAATGTCTCAACCATGTGCTGCATGACACTGGACTGGAGCCAATTGAAAATTAAGTTTATTAGCTATATATAAGCTCTTAGTTTCGATAGAAGGCAGCTAAAATGCTTCTAACCGGTTTCATAGCGTTTATATAGTATCATTATGGACTCAGCAAACGAAAACGCTTTATTTTCGACATCGCTAACCTCACATCGCTAAATGCACAAAGCCGATAGCTCAAGGTCCTTCGTGCTGGCGACCGGCTCTGGACAAATGCTTGCTCAGTCATTTCTAACATTTAACTCAATATTTTCTCCCGGTTTAGCTAGAGAAATATCCTAAATAATGAATGGGGGTTTAAAAAAATAACTTTCTTATTCTTTTTATGAAATATTTATTCTTAACCTTGAATCTTTTTGTGAAAATACAAACCACACCTTCCAAAGTAAAAACCTAATTTCTTCATATGTCTACTTGCTTCCTCTGTCATGAAACTGGCCTGGTGTTTTGCAAAAGCTGCAAAAACCAGTCGTCAAGCTGAAAAACTAGCAAGTTTTTCAAATTACAAAGACTATTTGGATTATTACTTTATTATTTAAACACGATTTAGTAATTCAGTCTCTTTCAGTAAGAACCACTCCCGCTTCGGCAGCTCATAATCTTCGGCCAGAATCCGCCATTTTGTGAAACGAATCGATCTGAGATCATTCGTATTTCTGTCGTTATCTGTGGCTGTTGTACACCCCAAAACACTAAGTAGTTGCTCATCGCCCTGTGCCTTTAATAAATAAATAAATAAATAAATAAATAAAATTTAAAAAAAAAAAAAAAACGAAAATGATGAAAACAGCTTACAAAACACTGTTCCATGTAAAAAGATGCTCGTACTGGGAGCTCTTCGATGTATAGTAACTTGTCTTATGCAAACACTTTTTATTTCAGGTCAAAGTCTTCATCTATTTTGGCCATAACTTCAAAGAAAAGTGAGCTCACAGAACAGTTTTTTTGAGTTTAGTTGTAAGCGTGTATAAAGTGTTCGTCACATTGAACTGTGCATGCTTTTTAGAAGTAAATTAAACAGCATCACAGTATATTGTATTACCTGGAGTTTTAATCATACAAGCAGACTTCTATACTAAAAACATAGTCTTCAAAGTAGTTTTTTATTTAAACTATAAATTAATTATTTATATTTTGTGTAGTTTTCTTTTAAAATGTCTGCAGATTTTAGCCTTGGAGTTGAAAGCCGTTATTTCCATTTGTGCATTGCCAAACCTGAACTGTCTAGGAGGTAGAAAACGTGGAAAGGGTTTATAAAAGGATGAAAATTCTGAAATAATGACAACATAAAATGACAAGCCATCCTTCAGAGTATAGAAAGAAAGATTATACAATTTTAAGTAACTACTGAAATCATACTTATAAAACCATATGCATCATGACAGCATTTCTGGTTTCTTTTTTCCTTAAAGATAAAAACCAATACAAGCTCAATAAAAAACTTATATATATATTTTTTAATTTAACTTGTTGTTTTAAAATCTCATGTGAGGATATCACTTGTGCATATTAAATCTTAAAAGACACACCAAGATAGTTTGTTGGAGATCAAGATACGGTGAATCCAGCAATCTTCGTCAGTGAGACTTCAAACTCGTTGGCACTAGTTTGTAAGGGTCTAAAAGATAGAATGTGGATTTATTCTTGGGAAAAGTTAACCAGTTCTTCAACTTTTAGACAAAAATATACAACACTGACTGAAAGGTCTTTTAATTTGTTTGAATCCAGCAATCTTCGTCAGTGAAGTTTCTTCTTCAATTTCATGATCAGTGTGCTTTTTTCTTCTACGTCCACAGTCTTCAGACTCGTTGGCACTAGTTTGTAATGGTCTAAAAGATAGTGATTGGATTTATTCTTGGGAAAAGTTAACCAATTCTTCAACTTTTAGACAAAAATATACAACTCTGACTGAAAGGTCTTTTAATTTGTTTGCCACCAGTTGTAATGGATTTTTGTAAAGCTATCCAAGAGTTGTCCACAAAATATTTTAAGCTGAGGGATGTGCAGTGAGTCAGTCTTCTCAAACTTTATATGTATTTATCCTTGACTTTTACTAGGAGTACAAGAACTTATCTACAAAAAGTGGGATAAAAACTCCCACAGAAAACAGAGACATGCACCCATCCTATCGTTATAAACTTTAAACACTGTAACATTTGTTGCCAAAAATTGAAAAACCTTTACTTTTTACTAATCCCAACTTAATCTGTTTAATATTTCTATAGGATTAACCCTAAAATCATAGAATCTTTTCCTTGAATTATGCCTAACAAACGAATAATCCACTTGCCACTTGTCTGGCTGTTCCGACCATGTAAATACAAGCTAGGACAATACTGAGCATTCTAAAATGCTTTAAATTTAATAAAAATTTTCCTTTAAGCCTTGTAAATATTCTGAGAATCGAGTAATGTAGGTTTGAAGTAATTTGATGAAAATTCGGGCATTGGTAAAGATCCTTGACAAGATTTCAATTGCTAATTGCATTCTCTTCAGATGTCTGACCTCTCGTACATTAAAAATAAAGATAGCATGTTTTGCTAACATTTTGTGATCATTTATTAAGAAAATTCCAACTATATATTGATTCAAATATCTGTATATTTTTAAAAAAATCTTTTTATTCAGCTTGATGTGGCCCTGATAGTGCCTCTTGGACTGAGTTATTGGGAGTCACCAAGCAGTCAGCCAATTTTCTTTCACTTACTGATATTAAACGCGAATTTCGTCGCAAAAAACTACCTCAAGAAATTCATTGAAAGAATTAATAACACTAATTTTAAAGTCAAAATGTTCCAAACATGAGCAAAAACAGGTTAAAAGCAAAATATACTCGCTCAATATCGTAAGATTGTGGTAAGACGTAGGGCCTCTAAGATAGAAATGTAACTAAATCCATCCATTGCCTTCCTGTAGCCAGTCCAAATGCGATATAATTCTTGGATGGTGCAGATAGTGAGTGTGCTAATTTGTGGTTCCGTAGACCAAAACTTGGGGAGCTAAACCACCACAAGTTCGGATCTACGGGTCAACAAAGTACACCGTGGCACGAGGTTCACAAGCTACGAACACGAAGCGGGCGTCTTCCTAGGTCAGCATCCCATAAGAGCTTGAATCGACTGTGGTGAAAAAGTTTTTTCCCTCTAAAGGCTTTTTTCTTTGGTTTTCTGAAAGAAAATTGTTGTTAAGTTTTAAAGAAAGTTTTTGATCTTTTCTGTCAATACAGACTCAAAATAATTTTGAAACAGTCGCAGCCTGTGGAATTAGAAATATTTCAGTCTTCAAAATCTTCTAATCTCTGGTAAAGTGATAGAAAACGCAGCTCGGAAAAACCACCAGCAAAAATTGTATTCAAAAACAAATTTCAAAGTATATAGATTATTTTATAGCATGATCTTAAGTTGACTTAATTAAGGTGGTTCAATTGTAGTTGGCTCCAATATTCTCTTAGTTCTAAGGAAGGAGTTTCGAACTTAAGGTCATTTTTTGTCGTCTTAGAAAGATTATAAAGACTTTCTTTCTAACCAAATGGTATTACCCTGAGAATTCTATTTCAAGATGAAGAATTGATTGGCCCTTTTTAGGGGATTGTGTGCTGTGGAATTGTACTGCCAGTTTGAAGGAACTTGCAAGGAGATCGCGACGGGGCGACCAGCGTTAAGTTGGTTATATAAGAGATCAAATCAGGTACCTACCGAATTGTATGAAAAACAAATTAACAGAAAAGCAGGAAACTTCAGAAAACCTATAAACATTTGGGATTCGAACCCTTGTGAAGCCAACACAGAAAGATCTACCCTTGAAAACCACTTCTCTGTGTATTTAATGTTTTAGCCGGGAAGGGACTATAGAAAATAGTTCCACCGTTTTATGGTCCTAATCGAAAATTCTTGCGTTTGGTTATCTTAGAAAAAATGAAAGGAAAAACTAGAGGCAAATACCTGAAGATGACAAAGATGTTTCTAGCTTAAAGTCAAAGATGACTCGTTTGAAATCGTCGACTAACTCGTGGAAAGGACGCTCTCGCAGCACATCGTCTGGCTTTTCTTGATTTTGTCATGTGACCTTTATTGTCTACTTGACGTCAGAGGTCTTATCTATTGTCTGGAATAAATTCGACGCCTTTCACTCATCCCTACCCATCTAAGTCGTTAAGTCGTTTTGCTCTTGAGATTTTAAGATCTTGGTTTCTTTCTTTCTTTTTTTCTTTCTTTCTTTTTTTCTTTCTTTCTTTTTTTCTTTCTTTCTTTTTTTCTTTCTTTCTTTCTTTTCTTTCTTTCTTTCTTTCTTTCTTTTCTTTCTTTCTTTCTTTTCTTTCTTTTCTTTCTTTCTTTCTTTCTTTCTTTTCTTTCTTTCTTTTCTTTCTTTCTTTCTTCTTTCCTTTTCTCTTCTCTTCTCTTCTCTCTCCCTCTCTCTCTTTCTTTCTTTACTGTCAAGTCGAATTTTACCTTTTTTCCTTGCTTCGCTTATGTCAAAATCGGGAAGTTTTTCTAAACGCAATATAATAATCCGATTGAAAATAAAGTTTTATAACATTGGTGAATTCATTTCGTTGTCAAAATACATAAGTCAATTATCCAGGAGAAACTGCTTTGAAAATTGTCCAGGCTACTTTGTTGACTTTAAAGGATATAAGAAATAATAATTATGTAAGTTGTAACTCATTCCTAGATGTATAGCCAATTTGAAATCATTTTAGAAAGTCCATATTTTCATTAAAAAGCAAATGCATGATATGTTTAGACTTAAAACATAGAGATGAACCATTCTAAGCTAATTAAATATTTAAAAATATAAATAAGAAAAACTGAGAGAGGAAAGAGACTAAAGCATGAAAAATTTGAATTAAAGTCAGACGTTTAGCTGTCTGTATGATATTTTGCGAACCTAATTCATTTTTATTTAAAAACACTTTTTAAATAATTATTTATTTAAAAGTATCAAAGATTTATTTTCATAAAATCTTAGATGTATTTTTATTTAAGATATCATTTATAAGAATTTTAGAAGATTTTGTAAGAGAGTTTTTAAGTAAGCCATTATAAAAATTAAACTACATTCAAAATGTAGTGACAAAAGACCAGTCATATTACCTAAGGTTGTCGCTAATTTCTTAAAATTACCTGAGCTTTTTGCAAGGGTTTTAAAAGGTGTTGTAATATATACAGCTTTCTTAAAGTAAGTGAATTTAGAATATGTGAAAAATCGAGATTAGGATGTTCTTTATTTTAACTGTTATGTGATTGATTGAACGAACTAGAGTAAACATAAACTTATAGCAGTTTCAAGTAGTAAGAAAAAGCATGTAGCTAAGAAATCATTTTTCCTAGATAAAAGCTTTTACAATCCTTTTTATTGATTATCTTTTTAGAACATTAAAATGGTCTGACTTTTGCAGAGGAAATCTTTATATCATCTACAAAAGAGCTTACACAGCACTAGAGTTTCTTGTGCATTTGTGCATTCATTCCAGAGCTATTTCGTTTCTATGTTTTGAGATATTTTATCTTATTTTAACACAAACTTAAGATGTTTTTAAAAGAATAAAGGAATAGTATAAAATCAAATTGTTTGAGACAGCAAACGACTTAATTGAACGTAGAGATCTCTCATCTAATTCACAACTTGGAAGTCTTGTCCCAGCTTGTAATTTGTATTGTTCTATAGCAACTGTTACCGATAGAAATACTCCAACATTGGTACTACCGTTACAAATTTAGACCTAGAAGAGTTCAAGTAGTGTAAAAGTGTAAACTTGAGCAATTCCTTTGCGGTGAACGGCTTCTTTGAACAAGATTTCATGAGTCCTTGAATTCGAATTTCCTGTCAGCCATGGTCTTTACAATTATGAATATTTGTGTAATTTCTTGAAGCAGCAAAAAATGTTATATTATAAAAATAATACTCTAAACCAAAGCTGGTTTTTTCACATTGTGTTCTTAATTTCGTTCTTTCAATAACTGTAAAATTGTCAAACAATGTAAACACACTTTGGATACAATATGTTTCAATAAACTCCCCCTCACTATATTGTTCAAATTTTTTGTGTATTTTTGTACATTATCAAACGAATTTTATACTAAAATCGTTTGAAAATATTTACTTTGTACAAATCTGTTTTGAGCAGGTATGATTAAATAAGCTTTTTGGCGAATGTTTAGGGAAAATTTCCTCGAGTCAGTAATCTAGAAACAGTATCTAGACTTTGAACTCAATTCAGTAACAGTGTTTGGTTAATGATTTTGAGTTTATTGTAAGTAGATGTTGTACTCCGACCTGTTTGAGCTAATAAGGCTATCTATGGTATATTCTGAGGGCTTTTCAACAGATTAAAACAATTGGGTACTTGGTATTACAAATATTTCTGAAGAGAGACTGCGATTTACCTTTGGTGCTATGCTGCCTTCACCTTCCAACACTGCTTGGCACATCAGGGTCAACTTTTGGTGAAAATTTGAAAAATGTTTGTTCAAAGTAGCACACTTTCATTCAAAATGAAAAACAAACAACTTCAAGGCTAAGGCCTAGGTGCTTTTAAGAGCTAGTTTGGGGTCTATGGAATTTAAACTTGCAGAGAATAGCTGAATATCAACATTACGACTAGCATGCAACACTACCTTCAACTAAAGTTTCAATTCATTGGCCTACATTTCGAAGACATTTTCTTAGATAATAAATTGATCATTCTACAGAAATCTAAAACTTTGATAAAATAAAGAAAATACGGAAATATATCCCCCAAACTTAAAATTTAACTGCTCTGGCAATTCTTAACTGAACCACCTTAAACTTATGGATTGATCAAGAGTTTTCTTTGATGTTGTGTGATAGATGCGTTTCGTAGCTTCTAAAATAAGGTCTGGAGAATTCGGATTTCTATCTTTTAGAAACTATAAATTAATTATGGCTTTACTTAAAGTGTTTTAAAACATCAAACAACAAAGACACAGCTTCCAGACGCACCATAATTAACTCCGAGTCTTCTTCACTCAACATGATGATTCTAATTCTAAACTTCGCTTTCTTTTGGTCTATTTTACTATTCAAAAATAACATTTTAAATAATTTAGTCTTTTTCTAATAGGTTTAGTAATCAAATAACCTGAAGTACTAATGTAGTCTAGTTTTACATCTATAGACAAGAACTAACCTTATGGCTTGTGAGTTCGAAGTGGTTTGATGGTTGAAATAAAGCGTGGTATATTGTAATATCGGTTATAGCCTGGGTTCCACATAGACCACGCCTTGACAACTAGCCTCCAAATTCAAACTTGCTCTAATTTTTTTTCTATCTGAAATACCATCTTTAGATGGCTTTGCCAAGACCATCTCATCGAACGCTCCCTTACTTCGTTACCTATATTGAAGCTTATCACACTTGGAATACTCTCCTGACCTTTACATCAGTCTGACTTCTCTTTTGTCGGGTTTTCGTTATTTACTTTTGTACTTTCTAATTGCTCAAACGGAGACAAAAAGGAGTTAGGAGTTATCTCCGACTAGTCGGAAGGGTTTTTTCAATCTTAGTCAGACGGTAAACAGATATACCTAAAGTAATGATATCAACTATTCCTTATATTTCAACTAAAGAATCAAAAATATTACCAAAAATCATTTTTTGTCGAGGAATAATTTTTTCCTGTGATGATTGCATTGATATAATTTATCAGCACGCAATATACCTCCAAGACAGATATCAAAATACTAATTTACAGCCCTAAGAAAATGCCTATGATTCATAAATTTTTAAATAATAACAAGCATTAATTTTATTTCATGATTTATAGAAAAAGTGAGGTCAAATTGACTTGAGATTAACATATCCAGCTCGTGTGAGTCACATATTCAATCTCTGGCAAAATAAACATTTTGTTTACAGCTGAAGTCAATTCCCTTTGAGGTGACACACTCTTCTGATATTCCATTGTATTTTTTATGTTTTTACATGAATTAATAGCACTAATTTACAGTCATTACATGCAAATATTGGAATCATTGTGGTGTTTTTGTAAGCAAATAAAGTTGACTAGCTTATAAAACTGGAATCGATTGAAGAATTTTCCGGGAGATTTCGCTGTAAAGCATGGCATTTAGAGAGGAAAAAACACACAAACAAATTTCCTGTATTGGAAATTGTTTTGGGATATCGTGACCCAGTTACGATCGCTCCCTATGGCGAATTTGAAAGGATTTTCTACTAATCACGCGATCTTTATTTATCTCTTGGTATCAAATCTCCGAATTGAAAAGGTCTTTGCATAAAAACTAGACAGTCATCAGACTGCAGTGCAAACACCACAAAAACCTCCATCACAACTCTTTTCTTAATTCCTATTGAAACGTGTCTATAAATTTTTTGCAAATTTTATACTCTTCAAGATCCGAACTACTTAAATTGACCCCAAGAAAGGGATTTACAGGATAAGGAACAGTTTTTAACCGCGTCTGATTATAAACTTTATCAATATTAGTAATTGGACGAAACAATGTCAGTGTGGTACACATCAATTGCTCGAATTCAAAAAACACAGATTTAAAATGCTAACTGTGCTTGCACTTCTAACTTGATGTAGAATTATATATCGGCACAAGATTTAACTGCTTTCTTAAAAGCGATATTTATCCATAGAGAGAGAATTTTTTTTACACTAGCCAAGCACATGGGCAAAGTGTCTTCAGCGCGCGTGGGACAAGTCTGCTTCTACCACGAGTGAATATTGTCCTAAGAAGTCAGGTTCTTAAAAATGAATTTCTAACTGAATTTCAATATTATAAAGATATTTCAAAACCTACCTTTCGGTTTAAATTCCATAATTGTAGCAGTGTTGGCTTACCACATGTAGTACTAAGTAGATTTAAAAAAGTCGTAGTTCATCTCGTTTCTGTGTGTTCAATGTACAACACTTACAATTGAGTCATGTACAAAGTCGGTTAAAAACCCTAGGTTTTGTACGCCGAAAACACAAAACTAACTCTTTAAAACCTCTGAAAATCCTTGCTTGTTAGCAAAAGGCGAAGCAATGAATGAAAGTCGGCGTTTTACTTACAGCAGACAGTTCCTAAACAATCCTGAACTTCATTATTACATCATGTCAAAATTTCAGTATCACAGCTTTTTCAATGGCAACTTTAACCACGTCAAAATATATTTTTTTTTTTGTTTCAATCGAAAGTAGGACAGAGCTGAGATTTTCATACATGTTGAGTAGAAAGGTTCTTGGTTTGAAGAGAGGTTGTGCTACAGGAATGTGAGAATATATAAAATATCCCAAAGATTGCAAAGTTATTATGAAACACAAATATAGTATGGTCTGTGAAAATATCTCGCGGAACGATCATAAAGGTTCCCTGTGCGTTATCAGAACTAGCCATCAAATGTGACAACCAAGACTTACCATTTTGCAAGGGTTGTGCGTCGGGATTAGATTCTGCTGTGAATATCAAGAAATCTTCAAGTCACAACTGTTGTAGTTAAATCCACACGATTTGTGCAATCAAAATGGAATCTGTTCCTGCTGAATGCCAGCTCAATGAACAAAAACAATCTAGAAGCAAGAGTTATCGCTCAGATTGAAATCAGATATGGCTTGCTTCCTCTGTCTGGGACTTGATCGCGCTGAGGAGTTATAAATATCATATACATGTATGTATATAGATACATATATACATATATATATATATATACACACACACGTTTCTCGCACGTACAGTATGACACACATACTCTTAACATATACATACCTCCCTCAATAGCGTTATCCTAAACTCAGTAATTACAAATTCTAGAAGTTTGTTACCGCACTTTTTTGCTTTGATTCGATTCAAATAAACTCTTGTAACCAGTTATGGCTCTGATCACGTGACCTTGAATATGCAAATTACCCTCGTCCTCTTTGGAGCAAGAACAAGCCTATATTGCTTCAAAGCAATGACATTTCGACCCGTATGGCTGTTGCTCATGAGAACAGAACAGATGCGAGAATTCGTAATAGCCTGCAGAAAAAGTAGAAAGTTGTCTGTGAGTAGCCTGCTCGTTCTAATTGAACAAACAGATTGTTCGGATGTAAGGCAGGCTATCTGTGCATGCGCGAGAAGCCATTTCACTACAACATGATATTCTGACCTTTGTTTTATTTGACCTTGAGTCCCATTGTGTTTGAAAATGATAAATGAAGTCTGATATCAGCTCAACAATTTGCTATATATGCAGCCGTATGTCGGCATCAGTGAAAAATTTGGTCAAAATATTTACAAATCTAAAATAAGGGGGGAGGGGAGGGTGAAAAAACGGTTTTTGCAAACTCTGGGAGTTGAAATTTCTTGCGTTGGGATTCTAGCTTTTCATTTGTCATTAAGGTAATTCCGTAGCTTTGCATTGCGCACCACTGTTGCGCATAATACTGATAGTTCCCATTTCGCTTCTTTACGTTGGATGTGACTCAAAACGGAGTAAAAGTAATATTTCT
>WUAP02120552.1:0-16060 GCA_015163945.2 Stichodactyla helianthus | reverse complement strand
CTCGCCATATTTGGTAAAACCAGACAGCTTCTCATCTAAATGTGTCAGTTTAACGTACAAAATCCCGTGCATAAAAGGGCGTCGCGCTGTAATTATTTCTCACGAAAAAAAAAAAAAAAACGACGAAAACTTTCCTCCTATGGCTTGTACAGTCACCGATGACTCACAACTCTGTCAAATAAATAGGCTTTATGTTTTGACGTCTTTCCGTTCGGAATCAAATATGATGTACACGATTCCAAAGCAGCACGCTCCCGTTATAACGCTTTTAACTCATTATCCATTAAACGACAATATAGAACACCCACCTGTATTCATTTTGGAATGGATATCGATTATCAAACTTAGAATGATTAGACACACCAATCAATCTTTGATTTTGTCTTCGCCGAAACACGTAGCCGCTTTAGGGAATTAGTCGATAATTCAGTTTCTTTCAGTGGCGGATGGGAATAATTTTGTCGCTTGTTGAGTAACACAGTGTGGGCAAATCTAACGCCTGAACGTAACTTTATCTGAAATCTAGAGTAACCTTATGGCAATAAATTTGTAGTAAAATGTTCGGAAGATAGTTTTGTTTTTCATAAATGAAATACCTCTACGGCGATGACTATTCAAAGCAGAAAGAAATTGCCGTCACATTGAATTTTGCTTGAATTGAATTTTATATTTAACTTTTTTAAAATAGCAACGTTGTTAACAGAAATTTGATGCTAATTTCAAAAATGAAAAGAAAAATATGGTGTCCCGAACTAGTTTTTGAGATAATCAAGCTTGAATGGATGGGTATTGAGTTTTTGAAGCAAAAATCCGCTCGTTAGCTGAAGTGAGTAGGAAAAAATTTAAAGCTCAAAAGATAATAGATGTACGAAGGCAATATTTGTACAGATATTAATTGGTTGATAATTCTACAACATGACATAAATAACTTTAACATAAGGAGATGAAAATACCTTGATTTGGCATATTTTGTTCAACCAGTGCCAGGAAAACTTCCCATCAAGTCGAGCAGAAATTCGTACAAAACTTCACTTTTTCATAAGTTCTAATATTTAACTTTTTTAAAAATTTTGATATGACATAGATTTTTAGGAGCTTTTTCATATAAGCACATAAAAAGTATATGGTTCCGTGCAAAATTTGAGGTTTTTGCCCTCTTGAGGTTCAAGACATGTATGGATCTCCAATCTTTTTCAGTAAAATTTCAAAGGTTACCATGGTAACTCAGCAGTGATTATGCACACACGCACACTTGTGGACTCAGAAACTCAATTCAATAGTAGCCAGCCACCTTAATGAATTTTACTAACGAATCAGTTTTTCGGGTTAGTTTGCTACACGTCCCAAGATGGTGGGATGGTGTTTTTTTTGTCATTCTTATAATAATAAAAATTTAATAATTTATTGGTTATAGCGCTAATTCTCATATGAATATGATCAAATGCGCGTGCTCAAATGCATTCTTATCACTTAGGAACAGCTGCAAACGAAGAATTCCAAGCAAATAATTTAGTTTAATGAATTCCCCACAAATACACAATTGACTGACAAAACAACGATAAGGAATTTGAACAAAATCATTGGTGATGTAGCAAGAAAATTTCGTCCCAATAGACCATTCCCGAATTCCCTTGATCACGAAACAATACTTCCAGGTCGAGACTGAACTTGATTCTTTTATTTATCAAGGCCAATCTCGACTTGAAACCATTGTTTCGTGATCACCCAAGCGAATTCGGGAAAGGTCTATTTTGACCGGCTAGCCCCAAGTAAATTACATCATTCTGTAACACATGCGCGTTGAGATCGTTTGGAAACAAGTGGACCAGACCAAGGTAACACGTACGTACATGATCCGTAGCATTTAAGAAAAAGATTAAATGTCTTCGAAGTGATTAGTTATATTACTGATTTGATTAAAGGTAAAGATAACATCTTTGCTTTTCGAGTCCATTATTCATATATCACCTGGAAAGAGAAAGTAGAAATTTCTACAAGGATTAGTTTGCGGATTTTGAAATCTTTCTTCGGGATTTCTAAGCCGTTTTCCTGTTCAAAGACATTTATCCTTCCAGAAATTGCCTTGCACGTGACGGCGCATAGGCGGTGCAGGGAAGTCAGGCGTCTTGCGCAACTGCAAATTGATATTAGTGTGACTTCCCCTTTATTCTATATCCTATTCTGGCCTATTACAGGCGTTTTCGAATTTAAATCTCTGGCATTCAGAGCAAAGGATTCATTCCGCAAGGGGTAAAATCCGGACTAGTGGATGGATTGATGGATGGATGGAAGAAAGCAGCGTGGTGTCAGAAGGCAATGTGGTGTCAGAGGACAGTGTGGCAGAGGGAAGTATTGTGTCAGAATTAAGACAGAGTTGTGTCAGAAGGCAGTGTGGTTGTCAGAAGGAAAGGTGGTGTAAGACGGCAATGTGTCGCCAATTGTTATATCAATATTGTTTAACAATTTACTTCTACAATATCAAAGATATCAAGATTCTCCACAGTAAGTGGTGATATATTCCTTTTTTTTCAAATTGCGACAATCTAGAGCAAACGAATATAAACAGCAGTTACCAGCTTGAAGCTTACTTTGACTAAGTTACTTTAATAGACAGTTAGCCCAGAGTTCCGAGGCAGTAGTTGCCATGTATTATGAATTTCTTCAGGGCAAGTTATTCTTAGTGCTTTTTTTTTTGATACCAAGAATTCTAAAACCCCTTATAACATGCTCTCTTGGTCAAGTTGCCAGGAATCACGAAAGAGAAGCTCTTTTGTGCAATAAGAACTGTATCGTTAACTCGTTTCGTCACCAGTACTTCACAGCTAAGATAGTGGGAATACTGGTCAGCGTATTCAGCGCATGCGCTTTTGGAAAACTAACGGTGACTAAATTAATAATAACAAAAGTATCAAAAAGTGTTTAAAAATTGAAAGTTCGTGCGGAAGTTTATCTTTTTTCTAATTTCGTTCTAAAAATTCTAGACAAAATATTATGAAAGCGGGAGTACCACGAAAATGGGACTTTTGACTGACGACAAGCGTTCCATTCTATTCGTAGAAGGATTGTCTTGTTTGTAAGCATTTTTTCGATATTACTGTTCAGATATCTTGCTCGTATGATTTACATAAGGGCAGAAAATAAAGTATTTTTGTTCTAAATGTGCAGTTTTACTGGAACTGGCTCCTTGCTTGGTAGAATGTTGAATTGCTGTCGATGTCCTTGAAGTTAACTACTTTTGCAGTTAATGCAGTTAAAAGGCAAGCTTTGAGCTGGTTGAATCAAGAAATCAAATATATTATCGAATGAGAATCCATTGTTTTTCATCTGCGACCCATATACTGCCATGTGAAAAAGTATATCCCTCAAAATTTGAAAGAGTATCGTCTTGCCACTCATCAAATTCTTGCAAATTTCCACCTCAGAGATCAGAAAAAGTTCATGCGAAAAGTTACTGAGTTCAAGTTCAGCTGATTTAGTACGGCACTCCAAAGCATTCCCGAGTGAGAATCCTCATGATTGCCCCCGAAAAATACATAATTTTATTAAAATAGATGATAGGGTTGAATATACACTTGATGTACATGAAGATTCTGATGATGTAGAAGAACTTGGCATCCAGTGAAGGAATACAAAGCTTGCAAACTCGAATATAAGTGAAATAAAGGTAGGGGAACATCCAAAAGATGATGTAAACCAACATGACAGAGAAGATGGAGCTAAAAGTGTTGGCATCATTCTTCGTATGCTTGTCTTCCATTTCTTTGGATTTGTAACAAGTTTTGGCCATGACAGAAAAACACGTGACTAGGATTATAAATCCCGAGATGCAAAGGAAGACGACGAGGAAGTAAAAGTAGTGGACAAAAGCGAAGTATTTTGGGAAGAGATCCATGATGCAAACGACGTTTAAAGCCGCTCCTAACCCGGACGCCAGCCATATTGAGAAGACAATCAAAAACTGATGACAACAGGTTGGAGGCATGTTTTGGGTCTGGGATAGAACGATTTCATTAAAGCTTTGAATCGAAATGGCGGCAAGAGAGAACACGCTGATAAAACCCGCTAGAGAATCCATCCCTTCGTAAATAACGTAGCTAAAACTTGGCCATTTCATCATGTTGTACGAAAATGTAGGAATTGAAACAAAACCGACCAAAAAGTCGGCCATCGCCATGTTTCCGATTAAATGCTTTTGGCGGTAAAGAAGCGCTTTGGTTGTAAACAACGCACGAAGTGTTAAATAGTTAGGAATTATAACCGCCAATCCAATGATACCATAAAACACCGTTACCGTCATTAGTTCCCAAGACTCCATTTGGGGGTCGCGGTTGAAGAGATAGGTGGTTACCATGGGAACAGGGAAGGTTTGGTTACTCAGCGAGGAGTTGTTCATTCTGAAAAGAAAACGAAGGGAAAGTTTTTAGATTGATAAAAGGAGCTGGGAAGATTAGGGAATATAAGGGAAATCAATGCATGGGAGGTGGAAAGAAAAATGGGAAATGTATGAGAATTGAAATGGGAAATTTTAACTAGAATACTAGAAAACAAATAAAACAATGTATCTAACAAAAACTACGAAAAACAAACAAACAAAAAAACAAAACAAAAAAAAAAAAGAAAAAAAAAGAAAAAAGAAAAAAGAAAACAAAAGCGAAAAATAGAAAATAGAAAATAGAACAGAACAAGCGAAAGAAAGAAAGAAAGAAAGAAAGAAAGAAAGAAAGAAAGAAAAATTAACCAAAGAACTTAAAAGAAAGATTTATTAAGGTTTCTTTTTGACATGGATTATCCCCTAGCAAGAAGCAATACAACACGAGTCACTTGCAGAGGAAAAAAGAACATAAAAAAGATATATATTGGTATGAAAAAAGAAAAGAAAAGAAAAGACAAGGTTAATAAGCAAGAAAAGTGACTTTACCAGATTTCTTCACAAGAAGGATTATCGACTCCACAAAGCAATACAACTCATTATAAACTTTTAGACAAGAGAATTAAAGCCAAAGGAAGGCGAAGAGACTATAAGTCGCTTAACCTTAAGGTAATTTGGCCATAATAACAGCACGTGGAGATTGAAGGGGAGGGGAGGGGTGGTAGGAGATATGTTATCACTTTAAATATTGCATTGTGGATATTCCTTTTCCAATAGAAAAATATCAATCCTTTTAAGGTAAGTTATTAGTTTCTTCGTATGACAGAGCTTTCGCATATTAAAAGATTGATGTGTAATGATCGCTCTGTTGGTCTTCTCCTCTCGTGGTTCTTATCTTACTGACAACGAAGTATTTACCTATTTCAGAAAAGGTTGTCGGAGCAAAAGGCGATAGCCAATATGAGACAGTCGATTTCAAGAGCCAAGAATAGCTGGAGTGACTTGTGTTTTCTGCTTCTTATTCTGGTCAAGAACATGGAACTTAGTGTTGAGATATTCAATTAGTTGTTTTGTAGTCGACGAATCCATTTTAAAGGCGTTGAATACTTGTGTTTACTTCTATGCCTGCATTTCCTTTCTGTCTCGGAATAACCTACCTATCGCCTATGACGCAGCTCGGCGATGACAACCTTTTTTGAAAAGGTATCTTCGTATTGCAGTTATAAATACATACACAAAACATACTTAGAATTATATATTCTACTCGCGAAAGATTGATTAAAAATATCTTACAATATTTCAAGCATAATTGCCTTCAAAGTGTGTTTCATTATGTTTCATTTGGTTGTTTGTACAGAAGAAATAATTTTTTCACTCATTTTTGCAACACCTGCTTTCGCTATCTTGCAGAGAATCATCAACGAATATTTGATGACATTTTCTAGCAAGCTTGGTTTTCAAAATTAAACCGATTTGTAAATAATATATCATGAAATTTTCTTTTATTAGTGCATCAGCACACCTTTTTCTCTGGAAAAAGTTCATCTTTTGAGCTTCTAAATCGTGTTCCGAGTTCGACAAATTAAGCTAAGATTTCCCAATCCCGATAGCAATGCCTTTTCAGTTCTGCGTCAAGTTTTCGTAGCTGAATAAATTGTCATGTTTTTTTAATGCCTGAGAATTTGTGCATAACAATATTTACTAAATCATCTCTTTAGTTCTTATTCTGGAGTTTTCATCTTAAAAAACTAAAAATATACAATAAGAGCCGAGAGTAAATTAAATTGAAAACTGGCCGGGAACTCAGCCGTTATCTAGTCAGTCCTGGTATAGAGACTAAAAATAATGCGCTCTATAGCGATTTAAGAAATAAAATTAATAATCTATGGCTTCAAAATATTCTGAATTACTCGTAAGCTCGACTTGTTTATAAGGCTTTTATATAACTTGGAGTACAGAGGGTTTTTTTTTAGAAATCTTTTCCCAGATCTTGGAAGCAGTGTAAAAGTTCATGTTGTCAAATTTAATGAGTTAAGTCAATCTTCTTGTGGCTTGTCACAAGTTCGACCAAAGCGAGCGAGGCCGTCTGAGACAGTTGGTTCATTTTTGTAAAAACACCTTAAAGTATGAAATATTGAAGCCGTTTAGAAATTCGTTTCTTAGAAAGAGAGAAAGAAAATGGTTAGGATTACTCAGTCGGCTTGACAACGAGTTTGTTAAGTTAGTTTTTTACATGAACACGCAAAATATATACACATACCTGAACACTAGCAGCTTGACCACAGATATATATCTCAAAAAATCTCGAAAATCCTGGCTTTAAAAGTCAATTAAAGCACTGTGTTGTGGTCTCAGGTATTGTCGCTCGTTCTTTTAAGCTCTACACCTTCATTTCGCGACCTTTAAGGCGTCAAACTTCGAAGAACCAGTGACGACTCTCGCCACACGTACGCTCGATCAGACGGGAGGTCAACTGTAGTGGAGAGTGTATTCACAGTCAGTGATTTGCATAACTTAAGAGCCTGGAGTATTGTCGTGGGCCAGTGTAAATTTAGTGTGGAACACTGACTTCAAGACGTATTGGGCAGCGAATGTCAACAACTTTGATCCTACGAGCTGTCTTGAATTGGATTTTCTCAAGACGATACTGAAATGATCCAAAATGCGATTAATTATAAATAACATCAATTGTACCGTTAATACACTTTCGCAGACTGTTGTCGTTAAACTATACAATCTGTTTTTTGGCTACTTTCTACCTGAGTACTTTCTGAGTACTGCACCTTGATGTAATGACAAGTACGTGCCTAGATTTTGAAACATTCCTAAGAATTCAGGTTCAAGTTGTTGACCAAGAATTCATTGACGTTGTCCCAACCTTTACCTCATTTATATGCAACCCGCTGTCACCAATTATTGGGCTAAGCAGCACAAACTCAATCGTGTTCCACCTTATTTATCACGAGCTGCCCTTTCAAATATCCAATGTATGTCAAACTTTAAAATTTTATGCTTCTTTTACACGGTGTAATGTAAATATTATATTTTTCTAGCGAATCCTCTAGAGAATGAAAGTAGAGCCCTCCCCAAATCATCAGTGGGTGGTCTGTAGTGTATTAAAACGTGCTGAATTATGCTCAAAGCAAGAAAGACTCAGTTCTATTCATTAATCTTTAAAAAGCGTTCCAAGTTTCTTTCCTTTGAGTCCTTGAGTGCCCGACATCAGAAGACATCGCTATGAAAGCACGCGACAGACGTCTTAGTCAATCCTTGTAGACAAAGTCTGAATTATCTACTGTCTTTAGATATCTTCACAAGTCAGTTCAATGATTTTTGAACAATCGAATACAAATATAACTCATTACAAGAAACACCTGTCACCTGGAAGATCAAATACAATATTCTCAAAACTTCCCCATAGTTAAACTTCATGTAAGAGGAGGTAAGAAGACTCTTATAATTCAAACTAAAGAATTTCTCCATTTTTTGATGAATCCAAAATTGCCACTTAAGATGGTAGTTACTTCTCAAAAAGGAAAAGAAAAGAAGAAGAAGAAGAAAAAGAAAAAATTTATAACCAAGTTCGAGTTTTTGTGTATAAACGTTTCAAATAATGATATTTATGGATTTCCGTGGAACTTGAAACAAAAACAATTTGTTTCAATATTCTATTTTCCTCTTTTCATATAACAACGGATGCCTTAAGATATATTCGAAAGAATAAAAAGAAGAACGAGAAAAAAGAAGAAAAAAAAGAAAAAGAAATTGTTCATCGAGTCACGACTTTTCTGGATCTTTACTGGAATGACGTTGTCATATTGTTGTAAAAATTGGTTTTGTTTTGTTGGCAACTTCATGCAATAACGTCTTTATATACAATAAAATTAATTGTATTTTGCTTTCAGAAACCATAAAACAAACCCCAGCCATGGTGAAATCTTAGCATTTTGGTAATTGGTTCCGTCAACACGCCTAATGTATCATTGGAGAGTTGATATATCGCATGAAATCAAAACCTTTTAGTTCTGCCGGTTTTGAGATGCTTCTGAATTGTCAAAATATTGCGCTTAAAAATATGGAATTTTTATGAAGGGATTGACAGGAAATGTCATGAAGAGTGTCAAGCTGGAGCTGTGGAGTTGTTCAAAGATTGTGAATCCCCATTAAGATTCTTTTTAAAGAAAACAAAAGGAAAAAGAAAAGGAAAGAAAGAAAAAAAAAAAAAAACTCAGAAAAAGTGGAGGCAGGTACTTTCTTAGCTCGATTCCTCGTTAGATGCCAAGTTGAGAACGAATAAAAACATCCTCTTATTCATTTCATATCAGACGGAAAGTTTCACGTGTCATTTCCTTGAGTATTATATCTCTTTCTACCGGAAACGCTGAAGAAGATTCACCCATAATATACTCTTGAATATATACCTCTTATTAACCGAGCGTGACGGCCGTACCGTAAGTTATGGACCGCATTTTTTCCCCACTGCCTTATGGCCCAAGCGCGTCATCACGATGCGCGAACCACAAAAAATTGAAAAAACAAAGTTCCATATTTACTTACGTACGGACTGAGCAAGCGAGGTTAATAATATGTTTATCATATGCCAAGGCGAACACAAAAATAAGGTTGGTGGTCTGTACCGTAAGTTATGCATCACACATTGGCCAATGAGAGGAAGGGAATTACCTTGCCATATAATAATGTAAGTTATGGACCGCACATTGGCCAATGAGAGGAAGGGAATTACCTTGCCATATAATAAAGGTTCTTTTTTAAAGAGAATTGAAGTGAGAAACAAATCCCTGCACGGTCCATCGGGAATGGCGGTGGTCGCTAATAACATGTGGTCCTTTTACGATGGTTGCTTATAGAAAGGTGGTCGCTAATGACAGGTGGGCGCTATCATGGTCACAATGGATAGGTGGTCGCTCATGACAGGTGGACGTCAAATTCTCGCTAACGTCGTGGGTAATTAAAGTAGGCGTTTGGGCGTTAATTGTAACCACAAATTAGAACGATAATTAATCATTTCACTTTTTAAGAGTACAAATCATGATTTGTGAAGCCACTATTTTATAAACGACTGTTAATGTTAAACTTTTTTTGTTTTGAAAAGATTTTCCCTAAAAAGTCGACATGAATTATTCTTGACAAATTAAGTATAAGGAAATGAAAATTGAAAATTTTTTCCTCCCTGAACAGCTGAACTTTGCCATCCGGTCAAGATGTTTCACAAACAAATTTTAAATATTTTTAATGGAGCGCCGCGTGCTTGCGACCAAGTTTTCTCACAAATGCATCGAGCATGCGCGAACGTTCAACCAGAGCCTCGTTTTCAGATCATTTTGTTCTTCGCCCGAAAATAAAATGATTTTTTCATCGGCTCAAAAATAAAACACTCGTGGACGGGTACAGAAAAACTTCCATGTTTCCAACTTCTTGCAGAATTTCCAGCTTCTTGCAAGAAATAAGAATAATAAAAAACTAACAATTCCTGTCATTACGTCACTGTTTTGCCGGATGTATTGAAAAAAATCTCTCAGCCGATGACTTAAAGTAAATTCGAAATGAGTAAAGCTTCCTTGTGTTCAGTTAAGAGTTCTTTGTTTCCGATTGCTTGCAGGATGCTCTGACGTATGCTAACTAGTTTACTTGTTAAGAGTATTACTCAGATCAGATAAATCTATCAAGTATCGATCTTTAGCATTTTATCACTCTCCATCTAAAATCAAACATGTCAAAACGGCTCTTGGATACTAAGGAGGTGGTGTTTCCGTCCACATACAGGGGCTGTCCACTTTGACGCTAATCCAAAGTAAGTGGACGAAAGAGATACAGTAGAATGGTTTGGACGGATATGCAGCACTTGAAACTTTAATAGCATTTACAATTACCACGAGTCTAGATTAAATCCTCTCCTCTTCTCTCCTCTCCTCTTCTCTTCTCTTCTCTTCTCTTCTCTTCTCTTCTCTTCTCTTCTCTTCTCTTCTCTTCTCTTCTCTTCCTAATGCGTGGGTGTAATCGGTATCGCAAATCTTCACTTTTCACTTTTCACCTCATTTCAATCACCCCCAAACACTTCTTTGGATCATCTCCCACAAAATCTCATTTACTACAAGTTTGATAATCTCACAAAGGTCTACTCGTTTTCCACAGATCGTTTTAATACAGTCAGACCTATGGTCCTTTTGTTAAGTATCTTGAAGTTGTAAGAAGTACTTGGCGTTTGCTTTGCTATTGGATTCGTAATTAAGTGATGTGTATTCAGAGATCAAGGGATCTAGTTAACATTATTGACTATAATCCCTCCATGTCTGGCGGGACATCATTTGTTCAATATGTACTGACATATGTCCGTTAGTAACGAACAGTTCCCGTGGCTACAGCAATAATAATGGGAAAACAAAACAGAAAAAGATGATTAGGGGGGCAGTTTAAGTTCAAGTGAGATGTATAGATAAATTTATAGATAGAGAGCTAAGAACTTTGAAAAAATAGGGAAGTCGAATGAAAGAAAAGGAAAGGAAATAAGGAGAGAAATAGATCCGGAACCATGGAAAAGAAAATAGACATGAACGAACGAAGGAATGAAAAAATTATGAATAAACAAATAGATAAAAATATTATGAAAGTTAAAAAAGATCATGAAAAAGATTAATAAATAAAAGTAGGAACATAAATGGAAAAATAAGAGTCCTCAATCTTGTCCGACGTTTTCATAACTTCTTAATAGTCTTACAAAAATCTGGAAAAAGTCTCTCGGCGATAAGATTTCCAGAGTAACTGCTGACAGACTGAGACTGATGATGAATTACAATTATTTTCCTCTGGTGTTAATTACCTCCATTACATCCTGCCTTTTGATTGGCCGTTTAGAGTTGTTAATTGTCCCACCTTGATCCTGATTGGCTGATAATTATTGTTCAATACAACGCGGCTAATGATTGGTTGGTTCATGAATGGTGTGCTTTTGCGCTGACATATTGTATATTCTGGACTTCGACACCACAATCTTTTTTCTGTATTTGAAAAATCGTATATCGTCTGAGAACTTTTAGAGCCGGAGCCGAGTTATTAAACCTAAGCCGCTTGCTCCAGAGATATTCCGTTACCTCTTTCCACGACAGCAGCAGTCGTTGTCACTTTGTACTTTTTGGAAGGTCGAAAAGCATTGCAAAAATGTTTTTTCATAATATTTTTGAACTCAGGATTGTTGTTGTAGTAAATGACGGAGTTAAGAAAGGAACCTCCGTATTGAAGAAACTTTGTGAAAAATATAACATTTGTAGGAAAAATAACATTGAATCCAACAATTAAGTACACGAAGTTGATACATTGGAAAGGAATCCATGTCAGGAAAAAAGCGAACGTCACCATTTTCAGGACACGAGTCAGTTTTTTTTCATGTAAGGAGTTTTGGCGCAGATTTTTTTGCTGTGTTGTTCGGATTCTAAGCTTAATGGTCATTAGTAAGTTCGCTATTGATATTGTGATTATAGCCAATGAGAAACAGATTGATAAAATGTAGAAAAATGTAGCTCCTTGGTCAAGCCATGTCACCCACGCTATGGTGATGATACTTGAAATAACCCAAACAACTAAGAGAAGATAGAAATATGTTCTACGGCGCGCGCAACGATGTCGAAACGGGAAAACTACGGCAAAGCATCGATCTATTGAAATAAGAACCACGGTGAACATAGACCCAAATCCCGAAAAGATATCGATTGCCACGTATATTTTGTACAGAAAGTCGTACGGATTGTGTTCAATATGAAGCCACAAGACTAGGAAATAAATGTAGAGCGGTAACGATAGAGTACCCACGAGTACATCTAGCACCGCGAGGTTCAACAAGAAGCAGTACGCTCGGGAACGCTGTGCTTGTTTGCTCTTTGTATAGTAGAAGACGACGAGACTATTTCCAACGATAATTGCGATGTCCACAAGAACAAATGTGATAGTCCATGACATGAGCTCAATCAATGAGAAAGACTGGAACTCTGGTACGCTGTTGTTACGACTCACGTTTTCAAAGCTGTTGTTGTTCATCGTGCCTTGACTTTCAAGGTAAAGAATCCTTTTTTGAGTCTTGAGTAACAGACGGCTGGAAGACTGCAAATGCAGAAATTCTTCCGCGGCCTAGTTCTTTGATGATAACTAGCCTTGATAAGTCGCTAAAATTGGTTTCTGAACGATTCCTTTTTTAAGCCAAGCGCGAGAACTTTGTTACTATTCCTTCAGGACAATAACATTTCTCTCCATTTTTCGTATGTTGAATTAACTTAAACCGGAAATTATCGCTTTGGGTACATTGAAGATCAGTCAGTCGTTATGCCACTTTGGTGCAGATTCTTGTTCTCCGAGATTTTTCTTTACAAATTTTAAGAGGAAAGACTTGCATCTGTCGCTTGCTGAATTGACTTTGACCAACTGAGACACCTCACTTGCGCTTTATCAAGGCTTTTTTCCTCAGTTACGTGTCATCTTCTGTTGAAGATAAAAATTAGTTAGGCATAGATATGAGACCCAAACTTTTTCATAAAAGACGTGTAAATAAACACCACTTCAAATGCACAGCTCAAGTCGAGTTCAAAGCCACTTTACTCTTATTCAAGTCAAGTAAAAGGCGTAATACATATTATATTTCCATTATGTTAAGTGAGACTGACAGCCATAACCGGATTGAATGCAATTAAGAATTGCAAACCAAACAGCGCTAGCTTTACCTGAATGGCATACTATTGCGAGCCAATCGCTATTATCTGACGGGGACAGCGAAAGACAGCACGCTTTACGGAAATACAATTACATTGAAGTACATAGTGATGTCCATCTGACCTTTTGAAGTAATTCTCATGGCGGACAGAGATTCCAAGATAGTTCATGTGCTTTTTTGCGATTACCATCTAACTTGTCCATAGATGGCCTATCTTTATTTGGAAGAATTTTTAACTTGTTAGTCGATAGGAAAGCATAAAAAAGACCGCGAAATTTAATCTTATTATTTTCGAAGAACTAAAACATCCTGTTAATTTATCAAGTCAGGCCTCGAAAGGTTAGCATCATGGAGAGAACAAACTAGGTCAGCGTTGTAAACGCCTTCGTATCAACTGGACCTACGGATTGACTGCCACATTGATTAACTTTGATCCAGACAAGTGATGCACGTCATAATATACATCATACTAGATGTCTGCATGACAGACGAACGAGCGAGCTTCTTTAATACTTGTTTACTGTGCGTAAATCACGATTTTCAAAGTCTTGTTCAAAGATATTAAATGCAGCAAGACCAGAAAGTTTCACTGACACATCCTTAGAAATTATTTGGTTCCAAAAATTGACAAGCAAGAGAATGAATGGAGATTTCATTCATTTAGAATGAAACTTTATTAATTCTGTCTTGTATGAAATTGGAGAACTAAATCTTTTTGTTACAGTATCAAGTTTAGTTGTTTTTTTTTTTTTTATAAAATCGCAGAACTGACAAGAATGAATAAAATCTGAAATCCAGTGTCATTCCAACCTCGCAATCATGTCACAATAGCTAGCACAAGCACCGCTGACGCCATCCAGACGATAGACTGACATACTATTATATCGATATACCACATCACTACTAGCTTACTGGCTTTGACGTCACAATGACGTCAATCTGCACTCTTATTTCAGCTTCAGGACGACTATGAAATTAAGCTAACAAATAGCTTGATTCACTATCGATAGAAAATGTTTGGTCAAATTTTACTAGGAGTCCATTTTGAATATATAGTTCGCCACAAAATGCGACTGTTTTTTCTTCTTCTAAGTTTACAGGTGAGTGACGACGATAGGGGAGTGATGAGTATGAAAGCTGGTTTCTGTAGGGCAAGCAACAGGCTTCAAACCGACGCAGATACAAGAGAAAAATGTTTGCGCATGCTCAAAGTCTGTATTGTAAACATTTTCAAATTATACTTTCACACTTGACTTACAAATGGATTTCACAAAATGAACAAACTTGTGGGTCAGTTAAAACTTAGGGCTAATTCTTACATATGTTCTTGATTTATATGATATCTTGGTCCCACAAAAGTATACCACTGAAATGTTTTGTATACTCGGAGAAAAAGAACATTTGGAAAACGTTGGTAAAATGCACGCAATGGCATGCACAGACGTTTTTCTTTAGTGTCATGCGCAAAGAAGTCTACCTGTGCCTTCACAGCCTTCCTACACACCAATTGTATCCAAGCTGAAGTAGAATAGAATAGTAGAAGAGGTCTTTAATACTTATTGCTAACGTGTATGCGCACACTATCAACTAATACTTTTAGCTTTGACGTAATGTTTACCCATTTTAAATCTCTTGGGAATAAGATTTTTTGTTTGAGGTGCATCCACATTAATGTATCTTCTCAAGCATTACGATTAAACTGAGAAATAATACCCAAGGGAACGATCCGTGGAACGAAATGGAATTTATTATATAGACATGAGTGAGATACTGGAAAATAAGCCATTCGTAAACATGATACGAAACTACATCCGGGAACCCAGTGACATATTTTCCATATCTTCACTAGTGAAGATATCGATGACGTCATTTTCGACGCACGCGCGCTCAGTTTTGCAAAGCTGCCAAACAAGCAGGTTGGAAAATGTTTAGCGAAAAAAAGTCTTGAAATAAGACAAAAAACCGTTCAAAAACCAACGATATGAAAGAGAAAACTTTCTTTAATGTAAAGACATGCAATTAGTAGCTTCTAAGTGAAGTAGAAAGAGAGAAAATCAAGTAGAATCAGCTCAAAGTGCCATCCGAGTAAAGGTAAGTTTTGCAGAGTTTCAAAGGACGGCGTGTTTTGTTGAGATTATCGAAATCAAAGAAAGATTTTCTTTGTCTATATAATAAAAAGAAAATTACACGGTGTCTTGAATCTTCGCGGCGCCGTGTAATGTCCTCTATGTATTACGCCAAACCTGAAAAGGTCTGTTTAGTCTTTAAAGATTTCAGTGGATTTGAAGATTACGAGGCATTTTGGTCCCACGCGGATATTGTTTTGAAAAGCCAGGAAATAGGAAACTAAAAACTAGAAACTATTATTAATTAAAAAAGATGCCCCCGATGTGTGCATGCGGGCTACAGCCAAGACAAATTGAAAATTGCTTTCTTAAAGTAGTAGTTATAGTAGAAAAGGGAAAACTTTCACTTTTAAAACATCAACAGAACTTTGAAGACGAGCTTTTGACGAGCGAAAAACATAATATGAAAGCTGTGTTAATTAATACTAGTAGCTTAGCGCAATAAACCTTGGTGTTTACCCGAGTTACGCTTGAAACGCTTTTTTTTACTTACTTTTGAAAAATAGTTGCTACCGCACATGCGCAGTAGCCACAAAAATGTTATTTTGACTTCACTCCGCTAATGAATACAACAACACTCTGACGCTTAGGCAGGTCGGTCAGCCAACTAACACTCTTTATATATAGGTTAAAAGCCAAGTGCGAGGTCTTCCATTGAATTTCAATGGAGACCGAGCACGCGGTTTTTAAGTTGTTTAAAAACCAGTCACACCCCAATTCCATTGTTTTTTATGGGAGACATTTTGAAATCATCACCTCTTTTGATTTGTGAGAGCGTGAGTATTCGATGCTCATGATACGAACGCTTGGAAGCTCTTAAATAGCTTGGTAATGAACTACAAGGAATGC